>VYZP01032293.1:6409-72222 GCA_013400635.1 Hypocryptadius cinnamomeus | reverse complement strand
CCACAAATACAGCTCTCACAGCTGCATGTGCTGCTCAAACATCAACTGGCAGCCAGCCCTGGGGAGGTTTCAGGAAACATTTCCCTTCTTCTCTTTGCTCACCCCTGCTTTCAACAGGTGTATTTATTAGATGACATACACACTATGCAGCATTTCACCATTTAGTCTAGGGAATGTTTTATTAATTTCTCGCTCGCTTCTGTCTGGATAATCAGCTGTTTGTTTAATGTGGACTTGAAAGACTGTACTCACAGCTTGCTGGACAATTAAGTTAGTATTAAGGGATCTGTTTGAAAAATATGGTACATCTGCTAATGAATTTAAGAACAATTTTGTGACACTAAAATAAGCCTTGCAAGGAATAGGTAAGACTGATGGATCACTATGAGAAAAGGCATAACAGGGAGTACCCCTAGCACAGCTACCTGGGTCTAGAGGTCCCAGCCATGGTGTGTATCCCAGTGCTTCCCCTGGACAAGGCAGAGATGGCTGTGCACGAGCTTTAAGTCTTCCACTTGCATGTCTTAGCTCCCTGAGCTCCTCTACTGTGACAAAATCATCACTCTGTGGTGTGAGCACACACAAACCAAGCCCAGCGCTAAATGGCTCCCATGGGCTGCTTGCCAAGGTGGCTGGCAGACACCACACTCATCACATGTACCTCAGTGAGCTGGTCACAGCCACACGGTGCAGTCCTGGCACTTGGCCTGCTGGAGGACTAAAAAGTGATTAAGACTTCCTTAATCTGAGACCATAAAACTGATGGCAGGGTCAGGAATCCATATCATACTCCTGAGAAGACAGCTTTATGCAGCATAGATGAGCTGAGATCAGGTCATGTCCAGACCATCAGCTCACCTCTGTGAAACCATTCAAAAGTGGGCTCGGGCCAGATTTAAGTACCAACTAAACATCTGTCTGAACAGCAAAGTTCACTGTCCCCAAAGTCAGTGTTCCCCTCCCCACAAATGAATTTTATTGTGGGGAAAATGTACGAGCAAATAATTAATCTTGGAGTCTGTGTGTGGCCCCCGAGGTGAACTGGAGCTCTGAGTTTTACTTAAGCACACCCCCACACCAACTCTGTCTTTGCTTCAGATCAGCATCAGCGAGCCCACGCACATCTCTCCCGAGGCCTTTGTGCAAGACCTTTATCCTTCTACCAATGGGGAAGCCAAAGCCCTGGGGTGAAAGACAAGTTGAAAGCTAAGATCTGAATGATTTGGCAGAAATTGGAGCTATTGCAAGATTTTCCAAGATGAGCCCACTGGGGGACTGGAGAGCTCTTGATGATTTAATGGCTTAAAAGAGAATGGGGCTTAATCTAGACCATGTGCTGAGAGGAGCTGCTGAGCATGGAGGTAGAGTGAGGCAAACCCACCCTGACTACAGTGACTTCACTCTCCACATCTGGGTGGCTGAGAAATGGCATCTGTCTTCCTATGTTCCTTGTTCTTTAAATATCGAAGCACTGATCCAAACTTTCTTTTTGTGGTCAGACCCTCCTACATGTGCTGAGTTTTGTACCCCAGGGCTACCCAAGGAGTCCTCTCAGGGGCTGCAGCATTTATGGTACAAGGTGGGGGAAGGCAAACCCTGCACTTCCCTTGAGCCAGGCCAGGCATGCAGGGTCATCCAGCTCCTTTAGGTGATGCTCAGGAAAAGCAACTTGATGCATTGCTGAAATTAATCCTGCCAGACAGGGCTGCAAGCAGGGCTTCGGCCCCTGCAGCTGCAGCAATAGGAGCCTGTGTGGTGGGCTTGTTGAGGGCACACACCAGTTCCATGGCTCTGAAGGGAAGGGACAAATGTCTGGCTGTTAACTGCAAAGGCTGTGAGAAACCAGGAAGCAGAAAAGAGAAGGAAGAAAGGGAAAAAGAGTCACAAGCAGAAAAGTAGAAACAGACCAGTAGAAGAGGACTTCTGAGGGATGTGGGGCCTGGGCTTCTGCTCCTCCCTGCTTTTGTTCCCACAGCTCCCCACTCTCCCCATCCCTGCTGCTGCTATGCCTGGCCACAGAAGAAGCAGAAAGAAACTATTGCATGGCTCTGACCTAGAAATACCTTTTAACTACCTGAGATGGAACAAGGCTCTTCTGCTTTTTCAGCATAAGCATTGTGAGTTTTGTCAGTGATGCTTGGCCTGAAAGATCTGCTTGCTCAGTCTTGCTGGGTTTCAAAGTCCTCTTCTGAACCAGAACAAGTGCAAGACATTAGAGAGAAAACAGATCCCAGCAAGGTCCCAAGCCTAGCCCAGAGGGATTGTTTGCAGGGTAAAACACAGCCTCAAACAGTCACAATTCCTTTGTTCATACAGCTGAGGAATGAGACATTTATTCAAGTTAGTCTGCTCAGCACTCAGGCCTGGCTATCACTAATATCAGTACTGCTGAGGCATGGATTTTGATGATGGTTTACTGCGCAAGTTGGAAGATCTCGCAGCTCATAAACCATCTTCAGCATCCTCCTTAGGACATGACATTCACTTCTAGATAACAACATGTTCTGGTTTGGTTTAGGTTTTGCAAGCCTCTGTAACAAGAAGCAGATCCATCTCACTGGCCTCAGGGCTAGTCAACAGCTGGGGAAGGGGAGTGAGGCAACCCCGTGTCAGCCCCATTCACCATCAGCATGTGAGACAGACACTTACACACAGCCCCTTCCAACAGAGGTGTCTAAATGAGGTGGGTGGACAATCTCTGAAGCAATCTACTCATCTTCTCTGTGGCAGGACCCATGGCAGCTACACCTCTGACCACAGGGCAGGCTGGGATGATGCCCAAGCCTGCTTCCCTGGCACAGCCTGGTTCCTTTCCATCCACAACAAGTGCTGCAGTTGGACCAGGGTCACTGCTTACACTGCTTACACACAGACAGCCATATGTGGAAAATACTGAAACATCACTCTGGGGGCCAGGGTAAGCCCCATGGTGAGGATGCTACTTGTCCTGCAGCATCCTTGGTGGGCCAGAGTATTATGAAGGGCAGGGGGGACAAAACCATGAAGGATAAAATTTGCAAGAATCCAAACTTGGAGAGTCAGCACCACAAGGTGCCAAAAAAGTCACAGAGCCACTCTCATTGCTGTGAGGGATGCCTGGGACTGCTGTGTCAGAGTGACTCCTGAGGACAGAGACCATGAGAATGGTGTCTTTTGCTGCCTGGACACATTTAACTTCTGACCTCTATCAGCTGTCAGATTAGAAGGGGTTTAGTCACATCAGTCTGAGGCAGGAATTAAAGCCAAGCTCCAGGGGTGAAAGGGCAGAGCCTTAAAGGGATCACCTTAATTGACAGGGCCTCTTAATCCCCCTGTTCTTGTACATTAATCCGAATATCTCCAGTTCTTCTTTTTAACCTGTTTTCATAAAGTAAAGAGAATTACACTTAATGTAACAAAGCTGGGTGTAGGAGTAAAGCGTGACCTTAGCCCTCCTGCAGAAGGGGTTTGAGGCTGTTGTGAATGCTGCTCTTTATCCTGGTCACTCCCCAGCCCTTCCCCAGCAGTTTGGGAGCTGGAAATGATCAGGCAGCTCCTCCTTGTCCAAGCCGTGGCAGTGACGCTGTGCAGGACAGGGCTGTTGTTTGATGTTCCATTTGCAGTTTACATTTATAATGGCAGCACCCTGATAACCTGGGTACTTGAAACAGGCCCAAGCAGAGAGGAGCTTGGAGCACACCACATCCATCACCTGACAAGCGTGGTTGGTGGGGTTGTGCTGCTCAGAACATCCCTCTCTCCTGCAGAAGCCAGCGTGCAGGACCTGGAGGGGCCCCCACCTTCAGGGGGACATGAAGGGGTGAACACAGTTAGAGGTGTCCTTGGGATTTGGAGAAGTGCTGAAATTGTTTTCTTAATCCGTGATGCACAGAGGATTTCAGGCTCTTTGACTATCACCCCAGGAACTTCTCAGGCTATCAGCTAAAAAACATTGTCTTTCCGAAGTTTGAATACTCACAAGGAATTATGGGCAGCAACCATTAGCATAAAATAATTTTTGGAAGCAAAGTTGATGTGCAAAATTACTCTTTTTGCAATTTTTTTTTTACAATGAACTCTTTTGAAGGCTGATTATCTCAGAAAGTGTAACTGAGGCCTCAAACAATAAATGCACTCCGTGGGCAGTAGGAAATGTAACTCGTAGCACGGCAAAGTTAATTTTCAGCTGTTAAACTAAGGCATAAACTAAGTTATTAAATATAAAGGACATGGGTTATGCCTTCGAGTGCCTTGGTAGTGCAGCTATGTACTGTCACCAGGGGGTCTCAGTTCTACTGAGAGATAAACAGGTAAAAATAAGAGATTCAGCTCCTGAATCATGGGGAGGAGGCAAAAATCCCACGTTTGGTTTACATGAGTGTCACAACTCTGACAGAATTTTAGGTGTTGGGGACAGTTTCAGTGGTGCCAACCTTTGGGACCACACTGGCTCTGGGTGGTTTCAGTGGTCATCACTTCTCACTGCCATGCAAAGCCAGTCTAATGGGAAAAAAATATCCCTGACACTGCCTCCTGCCATCCATGTGCATTGTGATTTGTAGTTACCCTTTCTGGCAGTGGGAAACTCACCCTGCAGACCAAGGTCCTTCCAAAATACACGTAAAGCATCTAGTTTTTGCTGGCTTGGTGGTGAAAGCCACAGAAAATTGTGTAAAGAATGAAGTTTCCAGAGGCAAATTTATTTTGTCTTAGGCTCCTGAAACATCTTAGTTGAACTCTAAGCAGGCTGAGAATGAGTTCTATAAAAGGGAAGCAGTCTAAGAAACAGTTGTGGATAAAAGAAATATGAAAGCTATCAAAAATAAGGAGGAAAAAAAAGCCTTTGAGTGGGCTGAAGGAAAACAAACACAGATCCCAAGAGGAGGAGGAGAGAAGTAAAACTCCAATGAAACAAAAAAGTAGCTGATGAAAACCTGGTCTTACAGAGGGCAATAATATTTTGCTGCTAGCTTCACTGGGCCAGGATTTTATCCACATTTTCTAATCATGGTGATGGGCTTTTCGTTCCAAAATTTTCTTCCATCTCATGATTCATCACATCTCCTGTCTGGACATGCAGTAGCACAGAACAGTTTGGAAAATACTCTTTTAATAGAGCTAATCACTCTTGGAAAAAAACTAGTTTCAAATGACAGGAGGAGGAGAGGAAAGGTTCATGACCTTAATCGAGTTTTTGAACCCCATGAACACACAAAAATAATTTGAAAAGTTCATAAAAACTCAATTTTCAGCAGATTTGCCCTTCCAAGTTTAGGCTTGTCAGGGCAGAAGCCCAGATTCCTCCTCAGATCCAGCCCTGTGAACACAGTGACACTGATGCATTTTATGAAAAGCCTGGCCAAAATCAGAGCCCTGGAAGAGGAGCTATTTGGGCAGCTGAAGCAAGAGACAGGAGAGCCAGTCCCTTTGAAGTTATCAGCCAGGGGAGGCGTTGGATAAGCCCAGGCCATTTGTAATCAGATGTCATGAGAGGACTGTCAAAGAAATCTCCCCACACTTGCCTTGTCACTGATGGTATCTCAGTGCAGATAAAATAAGAGCAGCAGTAAAAGGGAAGTCTGAACCATTATCTGCCCACACCTGGGCTGCGAAGGTGCCGCGCAGAGACTGCGCCCGGCATGCCTGGGGGCACGGCAGGGGGAGGATGCTGCTCTGCTCAGCTGCAGGGGGACATTGTCCTGCAGCCCCAGGGAGCACAGCCCTGCCTTCGGCTCCTGACTGCGCTCTGGGCTGGGAACTATTGTGAAGAATTTGTATTGGCAGCCTTAACTTTCATCTCCCTGTGAAAGCTGGGCTGAAAAGCTGTTTTCTTCCCAGATTATTTGGAAAACTTCATTACACCTTTTCTGGGATAATTTGCAGGCTTTCACAAGGCTGCTCACTACTGCTCTCCCTGGCCTCCAGTGTTTCTTCATGGAAAGTAGCTTCACATGTCACTGAACCAACCAAAGTCTCAGTTTTGGTGTCCTTTCCTTGTGCATTTCCTGGTGTTGAATAGGTTGAGGTTATGCAGCAGCTTTTATTTTGTGGAGGTATTTCTAGGCTCTCTGTACCCCATGCATTTAAATCAGCTTGCAGGATGCCTTGAAGTGTCTTCTACTGCCAAAACCAGATAGGAACTGGCCATCAGGCTTGAAGGGACAGATGGATCAGCAAACTCACAAACAAACAATGCTATTGCACTTACTGTTTTTCTTGGAAAGCAGAGCTAGAAATCCAGTAACCTATTCAGAGATCTGGGGTAGTACCATGTATTACATCAGCAACCCTCCTGCCCTAGTCTGTGAGTTGTGCATGGGCATTTTACGAGCCCAAGAACTGCAGCAGCCTCAGATGTGCCCAGAGTCACTGCAACAGATGCATGCTTTCAAATGACCCTTGCAAATTTTGCCTGTATCTCCATGGCTCTTTTGCGACAATGGCATGAAGTGCCCAGTGAGTCTCCAGCCAAGGAGTCTCTGCATGATGACCTGGTAAATTCTAGTCCTTTAATGTTTTGATGTGGGTTTTGGTTTTTTTCCCTCAGCAGTGGGGAGGCCCTAATGCTGCTGTCTTGGAAGTCCTTTGCAGACGGGGGAAGGTCTCCTTGAAGCTGGGATTTAAGATCGAGCCAGTGCTGTCAAATATAACTTCCAGAGATTTTTGTCTGTTTGGTCTTTGGGCTTAGTGATGCTTTGTGCTGACATCCTACCTACACAGAAACTCTGAGCAGATCCCTCTGTGGGAACTTTGCTGAGTTTTTATTATATCCTAAACTTCTTTGCTCCAAGAAATCCAGCATCATCCAAATTCTAGCCACCATGCACAGACCAAGGGGGTCCATAGGATTGCGGTGGTGTGAAAAGAGATCTTGACCTCCTCACTATATTTAACATAAATCAAATGTCACCGTGGGGCTGAAACTCCATGTGTATTAACTATCTTCCCATACTTATTAAACCACACTAACTATTTCCCTGCCCTTCCCCCTCTTTCTAATAGGAGTATAAATAGTCCAAAGGTCTCTTGTCAACACAGCTCCCAGACTTCTAGCTCTTTGAGGGGCAAATGTATTTTGTTTTATTACTTGTATGGCATTCCTCAAAGAAGGGGACTTTGACCTTCTTAAATTCTTCCTGGAGATTAAATACCAAAACCAGCAGTCCACAAGGGAATTAATAGACAGCTTCAATACACACAGCAGGACCTTTGGAGGGGGTCAAGTTATTAACACACTGGGAAATGTAGATTGTATCTTCCAATGCAGGATATATCTTGCATTCTAAATCAGATAATGACAATGGGACACAGAAAGCTGCATTTCTGAGATGAGTTCTGCAGCTCTCAGCAGATCTTCCAATTCTGGGTATTTTACCAAGGACACAAACTTTGATGACTTTAGAAATCTTCATGTAAAAAAGGAATGCATAACAAACTTCTCTTATTTTGAAAAATTACGTCTTCTGTATTAACAGTGGGCCCATGTGGCTTTATTTTGCATTAGAAAAGGAATCTTACCTGGGGGCTTAATACTTATTCAACCTCCTACTGCCTCAAAACAGACAACCCTACAAAAATATTTGGTTAATATTTACATATTTAAGGAAATTAATGTCAGGCATTGAAAACTCTTTAAAGGTACTTTTTAGTGTAGTTTTGAACAGTTGAAGCTCACAGAAGCAAAATTTAAGCCTGATGAGAGCTAAGTGGTAATGGAAAATTCATTTCAGCTTTCTTGCCATGCATATTTGCACTGGAAACATGATTGAAAATATTCATTTAAGGTAGATGAGCCAAGAAATAAGTATAAGTGATAGAATCAATACAAGGTTTCAGATTAAGTCACCATTTCTGTAAAACTTTGATACTTGAAAATGTGACAGTTCAACAGCCCCCCCCTTGTTTTTGAACTGCTGTGCACCAGTCTGAGATTTTATCTTTGAAATTATCAAGAAAGGTAATTGATTATAAAATCACCTTGTTTTTTTCCTCATCTCCTTTTGCTTTATGTATTTGGCCACTGCTGAACAACACAAGATTTTGAAACAAAAACCCTACAGTAAGTGAAAATCATGAAAAGAATGAATAGGATGAAATATGCAAGTTGTTATGAAATATTCCTTTGGCATGAATTGAAATAAACAAACCAACATCCATTCCAAAACAGCAGTAAACAAATCTTTACTACTCCCTGATTGCCAAAAATCTCACACTACTCAAGTTGACATGGAAAAAAGCATTAATGTTAGTGAGGGGTGAATTTCAGGAAGGCTGGGTTTGGTCTGGATAAGCATATCTGACATATGCAAACCTTCTGGGAGCCTATAAAAACAAGCTTTCTTGGGATATTTCCTGCACTTCTGGGTAGGTTGGAAATGTCATGACAGCTGGCTTTGCCACAGCCCTTGGGCACTCCAGGTTGTGTTTCTGGCCAGAAATCAGTGAAACAAAGGTGCTTGGAAAGAGAAGAAACCACAGAACAATGCTTGGAGCTTCTAAAACAATTCCAGCCAATGTGCTGAGTGTGCTTTTACATGCACTTGGACATGACAGCTGTGTGGAAGATCAGCTCTTCTCCCTCTGTACAGGTAAAATAAAGGAATTAATGCTTGAAAAATGTTTTCTATCTCTTGTCTAGCTGCATTCAGGATGTACAGATATGCAGGCCAAGCCTTACTCTAGCTTCTGGGCACATGAGAAGTGCAAAGGCAAATGCTGTCATAAATCCCTTGTACATGCCCCCCATTGCTGCATAACTTAACACCTCTTCTACCTTCTGCTCTCTCCCCATAAATTTGATCCATAAAATCTCAATAACAAATTAAAAAATGAAATCCTGTCATATGGAAGCCAAATTTTAAATGCAAGTGATGTTAGATGTTTGAATCCTAACCTTAGCGGACCTTCTAGGAAAGTCAAAATAGACTTTGGCTTTGTCCTGGTGATAGTATTAGGTCATGTCATCATTTGTGCACCAGTGTCATCTCATGCAAACAATAAAGTGCAGTAAAACTGTGAAACCCCTTGCCAAAAGGACTTCTGGGTGCAAAAATTGCATAGGTTCCAAAAGGCAAATTAAGAGAACAAAAATGTAGCCATGGCAGTAAAAAAACTTGTATCATGGACTGCTGGATGTCAGGGGAGTGTTCAGAGGGTCTGTCCATCCATCCTTGCTGGTTCTGTGCTCAGCCTGTTCCCTGGACATTCTGTGAGCACCAGGTTCTTCAGGAGAGCAGAGAAGAGATCTCACCAAAGGAGACAGGCTGCTGCGGAACAAATGCCCCTTCTCTGCCCTTTCCTCATGAGCATCAGATTTGTTCTTCTTGTGTTATGTTTTATTGATTTTAAGAGAATAAGCATTGCTGTTAGACTTCTGGAAGAAACTCTTTAATCTTTCTTCGATTAAACTTCTAGATATACTCCAGATAGCTTATTGCTCCTGAACGAGCATCTCCAGCTCAAGAAGTGCTCTTTCCAAAACATAATCCAAGTAAGGCCCCCAAGCTGAAGCTTCCCTGGGCTGTAAGCCTCACAGGGTAGTGTGCCAGCCATGGATCATCAGCTGGGCTGTCACAAGCATCTCCTGGAAATACCTTCTTGGTAGTCTTGAAGAGGACTTGCCATCCCTTCAAGTGACTGGAAATGGAGCCAGAAAACTGTCTTCTGCTCTTTTCACAGACAATTCAGAGGAAAAAAAAAAAGATTATTTTTCCAAGGGAAACATGCATAGAAATGCATCTTCCCTTAAATATACAGGGATGATGAAACGCAGTGGGGGAAGGGTACTTTCGTATTTCTTAACGGTTCCTCAAACCAGCATTTGGGCACTGCCCTTCCCATTGGAAGAATTCTCTGTCATTTTATCCCCCTTTGGATTTCTTTGGCTGAAGGACTGAGGAATTTATGCTGTGCCTGCTTTAAAAAGCTGTGCTTTGAGCAGGACTTTCGGTGTCAAGCTTCCTCACAACTTTTGTGTCAGGAGAACTCAGGTGTGCTTTTCCCCTTTCAAGTGACAGGAGGGGTTAACCTGCCATGAGTCTCAGAGGGGACAAGGCACACCTTTCTCTGTCCCTGTGACTTGTAGCTGTACCTGTAAAACATAATGAAGTGTTAAAATACATGCCTAGCCTTTGATCCTGGGGCCAAATGTACCTCTGGTGTAACCTCAGTGTCCTTCCTAATGAAAGAAACTTTCATTTCCTCCAGGAGGCCGCTACAGGATTTGCACACAGAGTGGGCAGTGCTTTTGGCATCCAGCCTAATTCCTTAATATCCCCTGCTCCCCCATACACATCCTGGGAAAGAAAGGTGTTACCAACCTGGGAGCACGAGGGCAGGAGGGAGGCGGCAAAGCAAGTCTGTCTGCACAAGACTCAAATGCCATTGTCCTTCTCATAAAGAGCCAGTTTAGGTTTATGAACACAAAGGCCTTTGATGTTGTTTCTCGGCAAATGGTGCTTTAAAGATAATAGATGGCTTCATGGGCTGAGCCCTGGGCTGGGGCTCAGTGCCGAGCGAGCCATGCTCCTGGCACAGATCTCCTCAGTGGGCATAAGCTCTCCTGAGGGCAGCCATGAGAGCACTCCAACCTCTTCCAGCCATCCAGAAAGGGGGAGGTAGCTGCCTCCCTCCCAGGGTCTTGCAGCGCTGTGCTGAGGTTTGCGTGGTTCTTTAAGGATAACTTATTTACCAGCTAACATTTGCTAACTTGTTCCATCCCCGAGGGTGGAATTACGTGTGGGCAGCGCAGGCAGCTCCAGCCTGATGTCAAACCTGTGCCAGGAGGAGCTGCCTTCCCCTCGGCCCCTTGGCTCTGCTGCTCCGAGGCACACCTCTGGCCAGCCACTTGGCTCAGGCATTCCCTGGGACTCGGCTGTCACTTGATTCCAGCAAGGAGTTCCGACTCTACTTCTTCCTGCCATCCAGTGCCCAGCCGTGAACACGGGGGTGTGTGTGAGACCTGCTCGGGGGCTGCCGTGCCGGCTCCCTCCGGGGACACAAAACCTTTCTCGGGGCTCTGCACTCCCCCAGGCACACTCTGGAGTTTCCCTGTCCCTCTCCTGCAGCTCACCTCCTTGTGGCATGGGGGAATCTCTGCCACACGCCCCACCTCCACCCTCCCTGACAGATGTCCAGGGATTTGTTCCTCTCTTGCTCACTTCTGGCCCCTGGCAGCCACTGGCTGAGGAAGATGATAATTTTGGAGGATTTGTGTCCTCTCTTGCTCCCTTCTGGCCCCTGGGAGCCACTGGCTGAGGAAGATAATTTTGAAGGTGCACCTGGTACAGCCAGTGAAGAGGGTGCCAATCCCATGAGGGAGACCAGCGTTTTTTAGCAAGGAGAAGGCATAAATCCCTGGCTTTACGGAGCTTCAATCCTCTTCCTGAGGTGTCACTTCATGCTGCCGCATCTCCAGTGCTCCTGCCCTGTGCAGTGGCTGGGCCGATTCCCTCGGGAGGGAAGGGGGGAGCGTGTGAGTGTGAGTGTGTGGCTCGGTGTGTGTGCTCCAAACCGTGTAACAGGAGATGCATTCAAAGAGCCTCCTCGGGACATTGTCGCTGCAGACGGACACTTTGTTCATCCGTGCCGTGGAGCCATCAGGCCCTCCAAGTCCCGCTCAGCATCCCAACGCGAAGCGAGTCCCGTTTCAGAGGCGCTCCCCCTCCCCACCCAGCACATAATGTTTCTATTGTGCCGACGCTGTTTTTCTGGGGAAGCGGCAGGGATTTAAATATCATAAAGGCAGAAGCTGGGCTTTGATATACTGTCACTAAAAGCTGAATACTGTAATTTTCAGCAATTTTCTCCGAACTCCCCTTCAACCCCCCCTTTCCCCGGACCCCCTCCCGGTTGCATTTTTCCTGACAAGCCGCTCCGCTGCTTCTCCCGCATGATCCTCACTTGGCAAATTAATGTGCTGCTGCTGATGAGAGACAGTGGGTTACTGTGAGCGCAGGCTCTCTCGTCTCCTCTCGCTATTACACCCTGGCAACATCAAAGGTCCAGTCATCCTGTTCCCATCTTCCCGTGGGTCCGCAGCGCCTGACTCAACCTCTCGGTTCAAAAGTGCAGGCTGGCTGGGACAAGGGACAGGGACAGCCCCCGTCCCACGGCTGCCATCGATGTGCCCATGGACAGCACAGCACATCTTCTTCCCCTTCTCCTCCTGGCATTAATTGCAGAATTGGGAGGGTAATCCACCTTCTCTCACTTCACTCATTTTAATTTCCATCTGAGGCAAATTTTTGTAGAAAGAGTCTTTTTCTGTTTGTTTGGTTTTTTCCTCCCCACAGATAACTATTTAATTTTTCATGATCTGTTCTCCTGGGATCTCTCAGTTCCCCTGGTGGTAACTACACTGTTTGTTTTAGCCAGTAACAAGATACTGCTCTGAAAAGTAATTTTGATTACTCTGTGAATTTAGACTTGAATTCATATATGCTCTTTCTGTGGCAGAGAGAGATCTCTGTGATTTCTCCCTTCATAACAATAAATCTTGCATATGTGTGAAGGAAAGGTAGAGGGGGAAAGTGCTGAAAATCTGCCTGTTATTTTCCTGTTTCCTGTTCTCAAAAATATGTTGCACTGGTGAGAAATGTTTCTGTATTTTAGCCATTTCTGGGCTTTTGTAGTGCTGTGAATAGTGTGTGGTGAGATGAGGGAAGCAGCTGTCACAGCTGTGGTGGTGCCACCCCAGCTGCAGAGCTCTCTCGCAGGACAAGGCTTGGTGCCCTGGGACACACACCTCCATATCCCTTCCCAGACTTTGACTCCTGTGTAAGCAAAGTGCCCAGAACTCCTGGCCATGCAAGGCTGCAAGGGAAAGGCAGCTCCTTCCAAGATCAGAGTGCCTTGTGTCTGCAAGTCACTCCATAAACAGCACTCATACCCCATCCACAGGACCCCTGCCCAAACAGGAGCTGGGGAGAACCACAGAGGGTCTGTACATTCTCTATGTCATCCCCTGCCTGAATCCTTTGTGACAAGGAGCAGTAAATATTTCTTTTCTGCTCAGCTGCAAAGGAGCCAGGAGGCTGTTGGATGTGGTGGCAGTCCTTGCTGTCCACACAGGAGCCAGCCACCCTTCATGACCAGCAACACACACCCAGAGAAGCTTCCCTGAGAAAAAGCAGAAGTCCATCCCTGCAGCTATGAAGACCCCTGCTACCATGGAGGCAGCATCCCAAGCTGTTCCCACCAAAGGGATTATATTGCAGCAAATCTGTTCTTGTTCCCCTGGTGCTGTGTTTTATTGTGCTTAGGCAGTGGCTCCATTTTTCTCTCTCTCTCTGCTGGAACAACTTGAGAGTGCTGGCCTCAGTCCCAAGGACTACAGTAGCTCTTCCTCCTGGGAGAAAGTGGGACAGGCTAAGGATACAGAGTACCTTAGAGCAGGAGAGGATTGTGTTTCACCTTGTGGGATATTAACTGGTGAATTTTATTCACCTGAGCTGCCCCAGCAGCTTCCTCGAGAGACCCAGACATCCACATCTTCTGCCTCACATAAAGCCTCAAGAGAGAACAGATAAAATAGAAAAAGGAAGACAAAAGTTCCAGCAGCCAGGGCGGTTTCCTGTGTGGAGCTGGGCTTATCCTTGCACTGTCACTCAGAATACAGACAGCCTTGGTTCCATCCAACATCCTTGCTCTCTAGTTCTTTCCCCGCAGTGGAGTTGAAGCAAGCACACACCAGCTGAGGTTATACAGTGTCTAAGTGTGCTCAGATTTCTTCCTAGTTGTCCAGGGTTTGCAGAATTTACAGTATTGTAGTTTTATCAGGGAAGAACTTCAGTATGTGCCAAAGTGTGTGTGTGATCCCAAACAAGAATAATCCATTCCATTAACTACCTGTCTGAGTATAGTTTCATCTAAGGCAGGCCCTACAAAGTTTAGCAGTCTCCTATGGGGTTTTGGAGCATGTCACTGGAGGATCTGTTAAAATGTAAAAGTTTGACAAGGCTACAATCGGATTAAAACAGCTCTGAAGTTCCCAACCATGCCCTCCCATTACCTCAACAGGGTTTAAGTGCATTAAAGAAACAAGGAGATTGACAGGCTCATAGAGCATAGTAGTGTCAGAGTTGCTGGTATTAAGGCACTGAATTTCATCCTAAATGTTTCAGTTTGAGTCAGTAGTTGAGACCTTGGAACTCAGTGACTAAAAATCTTGCTTCAGGCATTCCTGTTGTGCTTTTTTTCCACATAATGACATCATTGCATGTAATGAGATATTAGCAGCTCATTCACTGCTTTACATCCTCCATCTGTTGTGGAGGAGAAAATTGCAATTTCTTGACTTATGCACTTATTAGCGTAAATGTAAGTTAGTCATGGCAAATTTTGAGAAGTCCAAACTTCAGAAATTATGTTAAGGATGATGAAGACTCAAAGGCATGTTTGAAGGGAACTACCTACTTTTGGAGAACTTGGCCTCAGACTCAATTAATTGAATGCCAGATGTGTGCCTCTCACAACCCTGCATGGCTGTTTTGAAGGACATGGCATGCTGAACAGGGAACTAATTAAGCCAGTCAGAGCACCATGAGGTTCAAAGCCTTACTAAAACCTTCTTCTCTATACCTTGTAGGAAAACGCACAGCAGAATCAAAGAGGTCATTTGGGTGACAAAAAAACTAAGCAATACCTAGGAGCAGCTCTTTGCCTGGGAGTGAGGACATTCACTCTTGAATTTGCAAGTTTCTTCTTGCAAATTTGTGCTACAAGTATTTTTCCTGTTAGAGTGATCCTAGAATTCAGTGTAGGATTTAGCCACCCACATGGAGGCAATTAAATGTAGATGTCTCAACAGTAGATATCTAAACTCTTATTACAGGCAATGGAGAATCAGCCATTTTGGCCAAGAGAGTTTGGGTCAGTTGCCTAAATATGACCAGCTAGTGCCATCAGAGATGACCAGCTAGTGCCATCAGAGATGATTGAGGGTATTGAGGTATCTTCACTGCCTAGGTGGTGGACAGGACCTATGGAGACCATACAAAAGACCTGCAGCTGGACACCACACTGGGAAGCCACATCAGGAAACTTCCTGGTCTCTACTGTCTCTTGGTGCCTGTTTTTTTTTTTTTGCACTAAATTAGCTACAAGGAGCTCTGTGCATCCTACAGCTGACAGACAAGAGGTACCTACTTTGGGTGAGCTGAACCCCACTCTGAATGTTTACCTCTGTCTAAAAGCACACTGCAATTAACATGAAAAAGTGTAAGACTGACACTGATGATCCCACTGCTTGCCGCCTGCTCCCTGAGCTACCTCTTCTTGAGAGGCAGGCACTGTGCCCCTTTACAGCACCTGAGATCTTAGGGCCAAAAGGTGGTTCTGTGAGCACTCTGAGTTTGGGAGGGATATAATACAAACCATTTCATTTCAGTCTTCTCAAGAAGAAGACTTTTCAGCATGTTGAACCTGTAGTGGGATGTGTGCCTTGAGCCTGCTTGATGCTGAGGTGGATGAAGCCACTTCCTAAAGATCTCTTCCAACGCTCTTGTAGCCCCTCCAAGGGGGAGCTCTCTGGAGGCTGTTTGGTCATGGCTCTCATGCTGATGTGCACCCTGGTGAGGAGTCTGGCCCTCAGATGAGAGCTCAGGACGTGAGGAACCTGAGTGGTAGGTCCAAAAAGCAACAGCAACACTACAAGGGGACAAACCAAACACAGGTTTTGTTTTGACAATATTGAAATAATTTTCATTGACAATGTCAGAAAAAATGTGCTTTACACAGATATTTACCAGAACTTTTTATTTCTTGAGAAGCTTTGGCTATTCAAGCTTTGTGCTCTGAAGGAAAGCACACAGTCAATGATTGTTTCTCAGGATCAGAGTCTGAGCTACTGGTGCCTGCTGAGCAGCAGCCCGAGTAGTATCTACAAGCAAGGGAACAAGGGAGTGCTTTTGCTCTCATGTTTTTCTCTCTCTTATGTTACACCACTCCTTGTCAGCCCTGCATTCGTGAGTACAAAGTACCTCCTGGCCATGACATCATGCCACAGAAAACAGACTAATGAGGCAAAGGAAGCGAGGTTCACTTTCCTGCAGGCAGGCTGGCTCCAATCACCTGGTTGTAGTTAAAACGGATCACACTGAGCTGTTCTACTTTGTAAGAGCTGAATTTCATTCTCTCTTACTGGATGTTTATCTGATATCTTGTAAAAACTGTTGTCCATTTCTCCTGCCTTTAGATCTTTTGCTTTTATGAAATGCTAAATCTCCAACTCTGACCCTTCAGCAAAACCAGTTCACTTCATCAAATGAATCCTGTGACTTTGATTATGTAGGAGCTTTCATTAAAAGGGTCCAAAGTAAAGCAGACAAGGAAATGTCTTAGTGATTTGCAGCAATGCATTGAGAATCAAAAGGAAATGGATGGCAGAGATAAGGAAAATAAAATAGCCACAATTTTTTAATAAGGGGAATGGAATTCTCCCCTGAGGGTCTGTGTTATCCTGTTCTTTAGTAAAACACAAGCAAAACTCATAGTAGTGGAACTTAAATACAAAATATTGCCAACATGGAGCAGCACAATGAAATTTCTAAGAGTCAGGAAACACTAATGTGAAGAAATTACTAGAACATTTTAAGCTCTATACAGTGCTTCCAACAAACAATTGGCTGTTGTGGATTCAACCATGAAACTGAAAGTGCCATGGCCACTGCCGCGAGGTCATGTGCTGCAACTGCATCACATTTTGCCCTTTGCTTAGTTATTTTAGTTGTGGACTTCAATTATGGCACAAACATTCTGATTTTTTCTTCTTTGTCCACATCATATTTTGCTGTTTTAAAGAACAAAATTGTCTGTGAATTATGTGAACGAGGCTAGTTTTACTTCCATGGGACTGTTACTTAGCTAGTACCAGTGTGCACTGCAAGGTCAGTATGTTTGCAAAGGGAGCTGGTTAGCACGTGGTACCAGCATAGACTGTACAGATAAGAGCAAAAAGCCATCCAGGTTTTCTGGCAAGCTCACCCATAAATTCTGTTTACTCTTGTCCGCTTGGGTTTTCTTGTAGCTTAACATTAAGTGATTCAGAGAATGAGGTTGATGCTCGGGATTTTGAATATTTTTTTTGTGGTTTGGACATTCTTGTAGAAGTGTGTTTGATTATTATTTCATTTACAAACTCCTTCATGAAAATGCTCCAAACAGCCATGACAGAGCTGCTGTCTTATGTGAAATCCAGTAAAACTATACAGCAATGCTGCTTATGAGTTGAATTTCTTTGTTTTAAAGGTTAGAGCAGATCCCAGGACATGGTAGATCTCATGTGGTTATTTTTTTAATTCCTTCAACCAAGTATAGTACAACTCTCCTACACCCCTCTCCCCCACAAAAGCTGTGTTACTGCTGATTTTTCAACATCATCTATTTTCTTGTGGCATTGCCAAAAGAACTGATTATACTTTTAACAATTATAAAAGTCTATTTTACCACTCCCCCATTTGAAATATGTTTAGGGGATTTTGTTCAAAGTTTCCACAAAGATTACCCCTCTAGCTGAGACCAGCTTGGATGACATCAGCCCAGAACAGCTTAAAAAAGAGCAGCATGTGGAAAGAAGGAGTTCAGGATAAAAAGTGTCCCCTGGCCTTGAGGGAGAAATGGATTTGGCACAAATCCGAAGTAATTTTCACGATATGGTTTGCAGCCACCCCAATTGCAGTAGCCCAGGGGGTCTCAGCTGGAGGCAGCAGGACATGGTCCAGCCAGTGGGAATCAGTCCCTGGGACAGGAGAGAGGGATGGGCTGCAAGACAGGGGTGAAGATCCTTGCAGGAATCAGCCCCTGCCCCACTGCTGCTGCAGGAGAGTCATGAGCAAACACACTGATGTCCTGGGAAACTGTGAAAGGATTCATAGACATCAGGCCAAGAAGAGTCCATTAGATCATCTTTTCCTTACTGAAGGCCAAATGTGGCTTTCAAATACCTTTTAAGATCCACATGGTGGCACACCCCTTACTATTACAAAGCCTACAGTTTCAGCAAGGCACTGATACCCAGGAAAAGAAGGCCAGGTTCAATGGCTTTTGCAGTAAACCCACACCACCCACTATCTAACAACCTTGGAAATCCAATTACAATGTCAGGGAGCTAAAACATGAAGGATACTTCTCACTGCCGTGCAAGTTAGATTAAAAAACTGAACCATGGGGCCCTTGAGACTTCCCTCATCCCAGGTGTTAGGTGTCCAGGATGGCCTTCCCCTCTGTTTCCCACCCTTGTCTTCCTCTTGGGAGTCCATGGAACCCTGTCAGCATCAGCAGAACTGTCCAGGTCTCCTTTTCCCCGTGGAGAGTGCATACAGGGATCATGGAGTGCAGTGAGAGGCACAGTGACAGGCCTGTGCCCATGGAATGACACTCAGCCCTGCTTCATGGAGACAGGACATGCAGCAGGTACTGGAGATGGGACGATAAGCTGGAGACCAGAGCTGGTGATGGCAAGCTGTCTCCTCCAGAATGGCATGGTGAATGTTTCAAAGCCAATCCAGGGCAGGGTAAGATCTGATCCTGGTCCAGCCTGTGGGGGAGCAAGTTGCCACTGATGATCCCACCCATGTCCACTTTGGCAGAGCCCCAGGAGTTGGCTTCCACCACTGCAGACCCAGAAAAGCATGTGGACACTGTTGAAAGATGTCCAGGAGCTGGAGAAGCCACCATTTCTTCTCCTTTTTTATTCTGGTTGTTAATCTCCTGACACTGATTAGAAGTTTATAACAAATTTCTCAGTTGAATTTGCCTGGAGTTAAGCCTCAGCTTTTCATTCTTGTTATGCTTTTCTCCCCTGCAATCAAGAGCTCTGCTGAGCCTAGAATTCCGGCACATGATGATATTTATGCTTTGTAATCACATCACTTCTTGATCTTTTTGATCAGGCCACCAGGCTGAACTCCCAGTCCCAGAGACATATCTCTGTCTCACAGGTAGCAGTGCTGAGCAGAAATGCTAATTTTGTGCTAGACTGGCTCCACACACAGCTGAGTGCATGGGACCAGGTTTAACACTACTGATACACAGGTCATGAATATGGGTGATGGTTTGGAGAGCGAACTCTTTGAAAGGATTAAACAGATTCTCCAGACTGTAACAATATTTTTTTTTCAGTGAAGATGGTAAAACTGTAAAACTTTGTTCTTTTTCAGTATTTCCCCTTCTTGTGAATTACACAGGTGTTTCTTTCTTCAGCATCTTCTGCTTTATTCACCCTTTTTCATCCTTATGAAAACAGAACAATATTTACTGTCTTATCCTGGTTTAGATTAAATTACAATGAAGCTGCCAGTCTCTCCCTTGGGATCCATGTATAAACAATTGTGTTTCTTTATGTAAGCTCCAGGATCAGTAGCTGTAACAGCAGGACTCCAGCAGGCAGGGAGCACAGCCTGGAGAGGAGCTGCTCTGCAGCTGATGGCAAGTACCTGACCCTGGCCTGCACACACAGGGAGCAGCGTGGTGGGTGTGCGTCCGGGCGTGTAAAGGAGGGGTGCAGGGAGCCCAGGAGCAGATGCAGAGAAGGGACAGGCTGGCAGCTGGCATGCCAGACCACACAGAGTGACTTTGACACAAGGAACAATTTGGGAGGGCACCATAAGAAATTTCATTTTGGATTGGGAGCAAATAATAATTGTCCCTGGTAGCACGAGCCATCCTGTGCCCAATGTAAGTCTGTAAGGAAAGGGGATTGCACTGAGGAAATAACTGTATTATTTTTCAGTTTCTTCTTCTAATAAATATAACCTGCAGGATCCAAAAATCTGGCAACATACTCTGGTTAGAAAAAGGTAATGCCATTTGCAAGCAGCAAAATAAACTGAGAAACTGAGTTTGCAGTGGTACCTTTGGCAAGGAGGTGTTGGTGCTCCAGGGTATCTCCTGATTTCACTGTGCAGATGGATCTGGCATCCCAGCTTTGTTCACTGGAGTTGGGAGTATGGGGCTGGAAATCATGGAGCAGAGGGCCAGCTCTCCTCTCTAACCTCATGGATGTCATGCCAACACTTTTCAATCCCTGTAGCCAATACACAGATAATTTGGTCTCAAACAGCTTTTCAGAAAATTACAGCTACGCTGTAGGGATGGCTAGCTGGACACACAGCTGTGTTTTGGGGTGGTACATAACACTGATTCCAGCAGCTCCAGCTACCTTGCTCCCAGCCCTGGCATCAGCTGGCAGCTCTGCACACAAACAGCCCCTGCTCCCACTGGGGTGAGCCGTGGTCTGATGGCTCCCAAGCTCTCATGGGCCACAAGCCACACATCGGCCAAGTGACCATTCCTGTTCTAGCAGCAGTTTCTTCACATGGGCTGAAACCCTGGTGTCACTTATCCTCCTTGCAGCTAAAAATAGTAATTGCAGCATCAGTTATTTAATTTATTTTAGCGGGGGTTTTACCTCTGAGAATGAATGAATGAATTTTTTAAGGTGGGGTACTGCAAAGATGATCAATGCTGTTGCATAGCAGCAGTAATTTTAAAACATCCCGGAAGAATCCTTTCTTTCTCTCTCTCTTTTCTTTGTGACTGGAAAAAATGTTAAAAACAAATCTCCTAATTTACTTGTAGCTTGAGATTTCTGCCAAGTGTATGTTTATGTCCAGTTTGAAAGATTGGGCGTATAATGGAAGTGTTGAAATTTTCTCAAGCAGTCCAGAGCTGTTTGATGACATACACTACAAGGTCAGTCCTGTTTGCTGCTAAAATCAGTGGTAACACTTCCTTTAAATTCATAGGGAAACAGGATCAGGCCCTCTATTTAATTTGTATCTATCTTGGTAGGAGGTTTCTTGTTCCTCTAAAATGTGCCTGCAGATGATCTCATGATCCCTGCTGCCCTTGAGTGCTGGCAAGGTCCTCAAGCACTTACAGCGCCCAGACGTGACAGCGTGACAGATCACCTGCAGTGTCCTGTAACCAGAGGGGCTGCAGGCTGGGATATAGTGCTTTTTCATAAGGATTATCACATTTCCTCTGCAACACTGCCACATTGAAATAAATGGAAAAACTGCTTTCATCAAGAAAACAAAGGAAACATCCTTTATGCCTTCCTTGGGATTTCAGATGGATGCGGTTGAAAGGAAGTTCCTTACTCTGTTTCCAAATAAAAGTTACACTGGACAGCTAGGTTTTTGCCCTAAGTGAAAAGGAAGAGACAGGCTCTCTGCCACACCTTACCCAAGGCAGCTGCCCTGTGCAGTCAGGCCTCTGCTGTGAGTCAACTGCATATTTTGCTGAAGAAGTTACCAGAGCTTTTATGGGACATAGCTAATCACATCCAGAAGTGAACACAGTTTCCCTGTGTTTCCATACCTGCTGCAGGACTCCAGCTATCATTCAACTATTTGAGATATCCACCATCTCCATAAAGCACACAAAAGCTGCAACTAAGTCACAGATCAAAATTTTGGACTTAATTCCTGATATTGTACAGAAATTCCCACAGATTTTCCTTAGAACAGGAAAAAATAGAATCTCCCAAAGATTAAAGTATATTTTCTGTTAGGAATCAGCATTTTAATCTGAATGAAATGTTTTTGGTGAAGATTTAAAATGTCTGTTCTTGGCATACATCTCTAGACCCAGTCTTGGATTTCAAAGGTCGGCAGTGTTAGAAGGTAAGATTTTGATTCAGACCCCATCTACTGACAACAAGTATGTTGCTCTGATTTTTTTTCTCTTTTCTCCTTTTAAACATAAGAACAGCCACCACAGCATAATCAAAAAATACTCCTTTGTAATTTTGTACTTTCCCAAGCATTCAAAGAAAACAACAGACAGAGCTAATGCTCATCTGTGGTGACAGCCACTTCCACCACCCTTTCTCTCTTTAACCCTCTCTGTCCCTGCCTTGAATCCTCCCAGCTGTGAGTTGCAGATATTTCCACACCAGACATCTTCTTCCATGGAACTGTGGCATTTCCATGGAGGAGAAAAATGTTGTGTTTGTGCAGCATCTTAAACTCCTACAGGGACAGCTTACACTACTGAGCAGATATAAGTTTTACCTGGCAAGATTCTGGGCTGTGTTTTGTTGTGTTTTTACTACAAATACATAAATATGAGGTATTGGAAAGCTTGCAGATTTTAATCAGTTTTTGAGGTCTTCCCTTTTTCAGTGTCTTTGAAAATTCCAGATAAATCGTCTGTGTCCAAGGGCAATGTCCAAGGGCATTGCTATCTACCCAGCTCCTGACCCTCACCCCCGTGCCCCATTCCAACACACACAAAAGAGACCCTGGGGAAAATCTTTTGAAGCTGAACCCTAAATCACATGTGAAAATGGAAAATCAAGTTCATTTAAAAAACCCCAAACTATATAGTTAAAGTTATTTTAGACCTTGTGGAATGCTTTGGGTTTGCAAACACGGACTGAGGAGCACAGTGCAGGGAGGGGGAAGCTCTCCCCTTGCAGCAGAGGCAGCTCCTGGCAGCACAGCAGAGCCAGGACTTTCTCACAGGTCGATCCTTGCCCCTGCTCAGACAGGTCTGCCTTGCAGTGCACTGTCCAGCCTTTCCTGAGGACAGGGGAAGCAAAGAGACACTGTTCAGATATTAGATTGATGTGATTCATACCCATTACAAGCAGGCTGTTTTTATAGGGGCCCCACTCCTGATGAGGGACCTCCTGTCACCAGTCCTGGAGAAGGACTTGCAGACCCTCCAACACTTCCTGGACATCAGTGCCAGCAGTCATGTCCCTTGACACCACCTCGGCTCTCTCTAAGCTCTGCCGGGAACAATGAATTGAAATGGCAGGTCCTGCCACTGCAGGGGTGCCTGCTCTGCTGGAACAGCAGCACTGAACAGTGTGCTGGGTGGGCAGAAACTGTGCGGTGCCCACCACGGGGGCCCTGAGCCTGCTGGCCATGTGTGCTGACAAATTACTTACCTCACCTCAGCACAGCAACAAGGCTGCTCTTACAGTGAGCCAGGCTCCAGCAGTTCTGCCACAGGACACAAACCTGGTTATGAGTCCAACTGCAATGGTGGGGAGGGAAATCTGAAGGCAGAATCTTGTCCCTCAACATGGAACATGTTCAGGTTCCAGTGGATAACGCCACTGTTCTTGCTCAAAATGCCTTGGGACTTCAGACAACCACGTGTTTATATGATCATTGAAATTGTCTTCTCACCCCATTTCCATTTTCTCAGCTTGTGCCTTCACTGTCTTCCTAGGTTACAGAAGCCCAGAGTCCCAGGCATGCTTCAGGTCTGAAACAAGTTCTGTTACGCAGATTCATCAGGGTATTTCATTGGTTTGTGGTGTCAGAGGTTCTGGGAAGAATTACTTCCATTACTTAGCTTCTAGCTAAGATAAGAGACTGCAAAAAGTTTGGAAAGGAGCTCTTTGAAGGACTTTGAAAGCCTAAGACAGAACTCTTCAAAGGCTAGCCTGTTAGCTGATGTGCTGTTTACTGGACATTAATTTTTCACCTGAGATATCTTTCTGTAAAAGTTTTTCTCTCTACCTTCCTCCCTAGTCTCTCTTGTAAGATGTTTTGCAAAGACAGAAGCAGTGAAAGTCGATCTGCTCATTCCCCCGCATTTGCACAGCCCTGCAGTTGTGGTTCCTCCTCTCCACAGTGGCTGTGCTGCCTTTGTGGGACCATCCAGCAAAGAGCAGCCATGTCCCCGCAGGAACACAGGTGAGCCCTGCCAAAGGAGCTATCCCTGAAGCCTTTCACCAGGCATTCAGCCCTTGTGGGTTTCTCACAACTCTTTTGACACAGGTGATGTCTTCAGCTGTGTTACTCAGCAGCAGATGTGCATGGAGAGAAGCACAGCCTGTGAGCATGACACCAACCTGGAGCAGAATTCACTCAAGCAGCCCCAGGCATTGTTGTGGGGCTGGATGCTGCTCTTTCTCCCCACTGCAAGGCTGCCTGCAGCTTCATGGACTTGAATGCTGCCAGGCAGACACCCTCATCTGCTTCTGCATGGCTAGCAACAACCATAGATGAATGTTTTCCTGTATGTACTGGTGTCCTTGCCTCTGTAATCATACATCGGAGAGACGGAAGGAGGGGAGAAAATGGGAGGCAGACCCACCTCTGCTTTTGATATTTCAATGTCTTCCTGCATATTCTTCTGTGGGGGAAAAAAAAAAATCAAACAAAACAAAAAACAAAAAACCCACAAACAAAAAACCCCAAAAGGGTATAAATAAAGATATTTTCTGTCTATCCAGAAAAAGCAGGGTTTGGTCGGAACACCAATGGGAGGTCTATTGCCAGCACCCCCCACACATTCAGTTTTCTTTTATAGCAGGATGTTTGCTGGTCAGACACAACAAAACCTTTCCCAAGCCTTCCTGGGAGCTCCACACTGATGGCAGACCCCAAGTCTGTTGGGTGTGCCTGGCAGCAGTATAGCCTTGAGTGATCGTTTTCCTAACTACTAATTCCACAACCAGCAGGATGCATTTATCCAGCACCACATCGCAACCCACCCAAACCAGGACTGCTTATCTTCCACCCATATTCAAAACACTCAGAAAGCTCTGGTTTCACTAGTATCCCAGGAGAGGAAAGGATGGATATGGGGCAAGGGAAAGCAGCTGGCCTAGAGGTTCAAGGTGAAACTCCAAAGAATATTTGTGGGCAGTGATGGTGCCTGGGAGAAGTGTCTCTGGCAATGGCCATGATGCCTCACTCCCCAGCCTCAGGAGTCAGTGGGGCTGCCCTCACCCTGCATGGACTGAAAGAGGAAGTGGACCCAGCCATCCATCACCCCCACCTTTTTGTGGGCACAGACACTGAGGTGCCAAGGTTGGACCCTGAATGTCCCCACAGCCAGGAGGTAAAGCTAGGCAGAGCAGAAGGGCTTGGGCTGCTGCCTCTGCTGCTGGGGCTGGCTCTGGAGGAGCAGGGCTGTGATAACCCTGGAAGGGGGGTCAGGTGCTCTGGTACCCCTGAAGCCATCCTGCAGCAGTTACCTGAAGGGCTGTGGTCATACAGGCAGTAGACCACAACTGGCTGCTGAGCTGGGAGATGCCATACTTGGCACTGCTGTCTGCCACAACACTCTGAGCTGTCTTCCTGACAGTGCTCTCTTAAAAGGCTGGATGGGACCAGAAGGCACTCAGGCTGTGCCATAGCTGCCATCCATGGGGACAGCTGTGGCCCATAAGGAGGGGGTGTGGGCAGACAGGCCCCTGTACCTTCCAGCCTCTCTTCCTGGAGCACCTGAGCCAGCTCACACCGACTGAGCTCCTTTGGCCAGCAGCAGCAGGGGACACTCTATTCCTGCAGGGCTCCTGGTCCCCACACTCTGGGATCCCAGGGCAAAAGGTAAAATGAGGTGTAAGAAGGCAGTGAAGCAGAGTCAGACATCCAGGGCCAGCTCCTCAGCAGGGAGTGACACGGCTGGCTCTGATGACCCCGGGATGCTCCTGCTGTCTGTCGGAGCGTGCACAGAGGCACGCACACAGCGGCTGCGCTGGACAGCCCAGGCCAGAAACAGGTTTTATCAGTGCAGACATGGAAAGCACAGAGCTTCAGGCACTGCCATTTGGCAGCTTTCTGATATCAGTAGTGAGAGGTCAGGAGTTCCATGGGAACTGGAAAGCTGGCAGATGTGACCCACTAAGGGAAGGGCTATGTGCTTTAGCTGCTCAGACATCTCAGCTTCTTCCCCTGGTGCCGGTCAGGCCTTGAGCAGAAGCTGTGACGTGCACTGAACCCATTGCTGTTGGGAAGTCACACCTAAACTCACTAACCCTTAGCCCTGGTGTGCATGCACCCTTTGCCTTTTACACAATCACCTGCACACAGTGAGTCACACCCTACATGTCCAGGAGGTTTGTCTGAGAGAAGGCTTCAGATCAGCACCTTAACAAACAGCTAAAATAGGGGTATATTTTATATTTTATATTTTATGGTCATCTTATAGGATATTTACAGAGGCAAGAATCCCTTTCTCACTTAGAATAATGTCAGAACAGTTTCCAATGCCTCCCATGAACAAAACTTAAGTAAATTTGTGTTCAAAATGTTTTAATTTCTACAGGGAGTTGCCTGTGAATAAGAGTCAAACCAAGAACTATCACACAGACCAGTTGATGAGCAGAGGCAAGAGATTAATTACACACTGGTACTGGGTTAGATGTTGCAAAGACAATTAGCAAGAAGGTCAAGGGAATAAAAAGAAGTAGGAACATGCCCATTTTTCTCAGGTTTGTGTTGAGACCTCAAAGAGGTTTTCTGTACATCCCAAAGTGGTCAGGGCTTGCTTCTGATGTGTTACAGCTCCAGCTGAGCCAATGAAAGTCACACTTTCCCCAAGGGCTGGTACCACCACACAGCCTGGTGGAAGTTAATTTACTCTTGTTTTACCATTCTCCTATCTCTTTGTTTTCGGCCATGAACGCTAACAAACTTAATGAGAATTAGAAAATCACTTAGAAGAGGAGCAGCAAAAGGAACTTCCCCTTTATGGGTCCATTTGCTTTAATGTAAACTATCTAAAGATAATGACAAGGTTCCATGATGATATTATTTGCTCATCTTCTTGTTCTCAAAGTACTTTTTAGCAAGCAAAATGAGGTTTCAAACATATTGGTAATATCTCCTGTGGATTAAATATTAATCATTATTTCAAAGTAATAAATACAGAAATCCTGCCTAGTTATTCAGACAGGCAAATCCCTAATTGTGTGGGAAGCTGCTCAGATGGGTTTTAGTTTCAGCAGGAGATAAAATGACACAGAGCCAGTACAGTATCTGTGTCACTACAAGATTTACAGCCTGATTCCCTGCCTGGAAACAAAGGAACAAATAGCTGCATGTCACGCACTGAACTGAAACACTATGGATTATATTATTACTTGAGTTTCTACAGGACTTCTCAGTGGGGGAAAAAAAATTCTATTAACTCTCTTTTATGACTACCAGCAGGGCAACGTGAAGGGAATAATCTCCTCCATTTATAAGGTCTGGGGGCCTTAAAACCTGAATAGCAGGCCAGGAGCTTTGTCACAAGGTCTGTCTCTTTCCTTTTCTTCATAAAATTCCTACCTCCATTAATCTGTGTTTATTTTCCTTCTGCTTTTTAATTTGCTTAATGGACTTCAGTTGAAGTCTCTCCTAGAAGTCAGAGGAAAGTAAACTCTGATAAATCCTTTGGGACTTAATAGTCACAGTTAAGCACTTCTTTGGATTATTTTGTCTGACTTTCATCTTTGCTGCTGCAGAAATGTCGGCTGCCTAGTACCACAGCCCTAACCCCATGACTTAAGAGCCTGGGAACAAACTGACAAAAGATATTCCTCTTTTCTCTCTTCTTTTCTTTTCTTTTCTTTTCTTTTCTTTTCTTTTCTTTTCTTTTCTTTTCTTTTCTTTTCTTTTCTTTTCTTTTCTCTTTTCTTTTCTTTTCTTTTCTTTTCTTTTCTTTTCTTTTCTTTTCTTTTCTTTTCTTTTCTTTTCTTTTCTTTCTTTTTTCTTTTCTTTTTCTTTTTCTTTTTCCAGGCATGGAAATACTACAAGACTAGACTTAACCTTGTGAAAGGCCATGAGGACATCCTGCATGCCTTTGCCCAATGCAGAAAGCATGTCAGAGGCTCAATACTATCTAAGATGCCAGTGTCTGCCAGTGTGTCCCACTCCCAGACTTTGGATTCCAGGAGAGGAAGGAGGAAGTTCCAGCTGGGCAGGAACTGCTGTGCACTGTACTGGAGCCAGGGTGAGTGCTGGGAAGTACAGCCAGGTCTGGGCAGCTCCAGCCTCAGCTCCCTGAAGCCAGGGACTGTACAGGAAGTACCAGCTGCTCCTCCACTGCACAGCCTGGCAGTGTCTCACCTCAGTTCCCAACACAGATGGGGTAAGGAGGGCATTTCAAGCCCCAGCCTTACGTGGAATCTGAACTCTGGCAGCTCATAATGGGTATCAGAGACCTCCTGCAGGAGACGAGACCTGCGACATTTCCTTGTTCCCAGTCCTACTGGCATCATCTGTTCAAAATGTTTCATGTTATTAATCTATTATTTTCTTTTCAATGAGTTGGCTTTGAATGACAGCCAACATCGGTATTAGTCTCTAAATACCTTTTTTGTTAGAAGTCCAGACCCTTTACATTCTAACTCATATATTACTTTCTATGCAGCAGATTTATTTTTGCACAACATTTATTCCTGCAGGATTTGCTTACTCAGAAATTGCATTGTGTAATTGGGTCCCAGCTGCCTATTTCTAATACTGAACAAAGGTTTGCATTATTTTTCATTTCAACAACTTACTTTTTCATTTAAATTCTACCATGTATGATAGACACAAGTAATTAGGTCCCATTCCACCAACCTTTCTATTTCATTTGTCTAACGATCAGACTTTAAAAGAAATACTTCCATAGTTTTGCATGTTCTGGAGGAATTTACTCATTTCCATCCACAGTGAAACTGAGGCATGAAGCAAAGGCTTAAAACAGAGATGAGTTTTCTGACTGACAAAATGGGCAACTAGTGGGCCCATTTGATTTCTAATCCAGATTTTACTTCTATTTTGGCCCAATCTGACTCTAGATGAAGGGCAATGTGTTCCTAAAGAAAATTTCCAAACTCCTGGTTTTGTTTGACCCACTTGGTAAAGCTCTTACCTGTGAATGCATAGGCTTGTCTCTCAGATGCATCAAGGAGGCGGCCGTGGAGAAGGTAGTTCCAGACATTTTTGTAAAAACACACCATCACATGCTAGAGGATAAGCTGAACCATTGGCAGGCCCCATATCACAGTGTATCCAGCCTTGACTACTTGGCCTTGGATCTGTTTTTCTTTCCTTGGTTTAGAAGGGCTCAGTCCCCAACATGCTAACCATAAATCCCAGCAATTCCTTCATTACAACGTGTATTATCTCAGTGTGTTTTCTTCTGGTACTAAGTGGCCATCCACAGCCTCATCTTACTCCTTTGTAGCCCCATCTGTCAGCAATAATGAGAGATTAAGGGCTGGAAGTCAGTATGGTGAGGACAGGTGGAGGTACAACTCTGGGATCTGAAGGCCTTGTTTAAAACAGGGATCCAGATCTTAAGGATACCAGCAAAGGGACTGTGGTAGCATCACAAGGAAATGTGCTCTTTGGAATGACTGAAGGCTTTGTCCAACTGTGGTGGCTGCCACCATTGCTACACAGAGCAGATAAATACAGGTCAGAGCACAGGAGAGCACAAAGCTCCTGCCGGATGCCAAACCCCCCCAAGAAGCTGGGTGAATATGCCCATGGTCTGCTCTGAGTCGTTTTCCTCTCTGGTTTGCTTTGGGTGCTGCTGCTGGTGTCCCAGCTGGCCATGGGCCAGCACAGGGTGTCTGCACTCCTCCACATGCACAGCAGGGATTAATGGGGCTGAGCAGCCAGTTACACAAGCTGATGGATCTCTTAGTGTCAGCTGGAGACAAATGGGCAGGAGCCCTGTTCTGGAACTCTCAGAGCTGGAACAAAGGCAAAGATCCTGTATCTGCCTCTGTGAAACTCACACCAAGCAAGGAAAAGCTGCACAGCTTGGCCCACAATGACAAAGCACCGACTGGACACTGCTCAGATGAGATGCTTTCCATGAGTGGACAAGAGCCCCTGTAGCTTGTTAATCTGGCACACTGTTCCATGCTCTGATGTCTGGGATCCTGCTAACAGAATTATCACATCTAGCCAGAGTCAAAGCTCCTTTGTGGGAACCGTGAGTTTCCTGTCTTCTTTGCATTTGTGAAGAAAGACTTTGTCATGTTCCCAGGGTAGAAGTCACAATTTGCATTAGGAAAATATAAACAAAATGAAAAGATCGGCTCCATGACAGAGCCAGCACAACAACAGATTCAGGAAAGTACTAACTAAATGCTTCACAGTAGGCAGATTTTGATTTGTATTTATAAGCCTTTTGGTTTCAAAATACAGTGTTCTGTCTCTTTCATCTCCAAAACCCACTCAATACAGAACAGAAACATAGCTTTTGGCAGTCTTCATTTTTCAGCTAAACTTGTTTGTGTTCCCTCTTAGTGCTTGAAGCAGAGCAGTAGCAAATTACATTACTGCTTCTCAGTTTGTAACACAGTTGACCATGTTTTTTCAATAAAAATGACACCACTTAACTTTTCTGGGTCAGTAATGAAGCAGCAAGAAAGATTTCATTTGGCAAGAAAAAGTAGCTGAGAATCCAGAGCTTCTTACAACTAAGGCAAAATAAAGGATTTAGGTTAATTGGACTATTTACGAACTCCAAGCTCTTCCTTTAATTTCTGTTTTATGATGAAATATATCACTGGCTACTTTAAGCAGTCTCCACACGCTATGGGAATATTTTTCCCACTATGCCCAGCAATTGTGGTGGGCAGACACTGTGGAGAACAGCTTGTCCTCGGGGCACCAATGGGAGCATTTGTGTCTGGCTAACCAAGGAATAGGTGTGTCCCTTTGACAAGGACTAGCACCACAATGCGCCACAAAGATCTCCCATTGGACACAGCAGCTGGATAGAAGGGGCAGGGATAGGCTGTCCATTGCTTCTAGGGCCATGTCAGCTTGGTGAAAACATCTCAGCTATGCAACTTTTCTGAGGACTCAGATTTCAGGGTGCCTCACCACCATCCTGTTTCCAGCTGAGGGATGAGTCAGCTGAACCCGTCCTGAGGACACTGGTTAGGTTCTCTGAGGAAAACCTCGAGGGTAATAAGCCATGTACCACTACTGGGAAGAGAAAGCTTCTTCCTTTACATAGGCCTGCTTTTCTCTCTCTTCTCCATCATTTCAATCTCATGACATCAGCATCTCTAAATGTGTCATCACACCTGGAAACAGAGAGTAGCAGATCTCACTTGCATTGAAGCTGGCTGTGTGGCATCACAGCACACCTGACAGCAGCCTAAAAACAGTTGTCATGTCATGCCATTTCCAGTGGTTCTTTGAAGTCAGCCAGCCTACAGCCTGCATCTGATGAGATGTCCTGAAGCATCTGCTCAGGCTTTGAAGAAGGTTCTAACTGAGCCGAAGGCACAGGGGTCCGTGGATCCTGTGCTTGCGGGAGAGCAGCCCTGCCTGGGCTGGGGGTTTGCATCCCCATGGGAGCCTGTGCCAAGGTGCAGGTGCCATGTGTCCTTTCCCAGAGGATATGTAGAGCTCTGTCAGGGGGGCATGTGCCATGGGGCAATGATGAGTTGGGGTTTTTGGAAGTGCCTTTCCATGCCCCCTGGAGCAGAGCACAGGGACCAGGGGCTGGCATCAGCTGCTGCACCCTTTTATTTAAACCAGAGACTCCTGCTTGGCACCACTCTGCACTGGGCCAGCACCAAACCCTTGATGCATTTGCAAGGCACCAGCATAGGCAGTGCAAAAGGCTTGCAAAAGGCGTAATTGCACCTCTTGCCTAAAAGTGAATTTTTATCTGGCCTACAACAACTCTCTTTCATGCACTATAAATATTTGGGGGATGACATTGTCTTCAGCAGCATATGATGGCAATGGCACTGAACCTTGTTACTGGGAAATGATCTATGTTGACAACCATACTTTGGCTTTGCCCTGAATTTTATTTTCTGCAAATGCCTTGGCATTTCCTTTGCAGCGTCAGGATTTTTTTGTTGTCACAAGGGTCTGTTTCATCCATGTCCTTATCTCTTAAGAACAGTGTTTTAGTTGTGGAAGGATTGTTGGGGCTTGTCTGAACTCAAGTAATTTTGATGTAGAGGTTAAAGGCAGCACTTTGGTTTATATTTGAAGGGGATTTTCAGATATAACTTCTGAAAGGAAATTCATGCACAGTTGGTTTTTGTGGCAAACTAATATTCTTCTTCTTCTTCTTCTTCTTCTTTTTCTTCTTCCTATTATTATTATTATTTTATAATTTTCTTCAATTACTATAATTTTATCACTTTCATCAATTGAAGATATGCAATTAAAATCTTAATATAAGAAGGTAGGAGTATTTGCATATATACACACAGTCCTATGCAGGCATGTATACATACACACACACAATCTTTATTTTCAATTCAAACTGTTTCCTAATACTAAAAATGTAGAGGAAAAAAATGAGTTATAATATGAATTCTCTTGGATTAATGACACTCACACATTCTCAATTGATTAATGGATCAAGTTTTTCTTGAACAAAGTGTGTAGTTAATTTAACTGCCTTCATGCTTGTCTAAGAAAATTACTGCATGTGCTTTAGTGTGACTGTTCTTGATACCTACATTTCACATACAATGTAATACTGAAAATGCTATTAGCTTAGAAGGGTATTTGAATTTATTTGTGGATTGGAAACAGAGAAAATAGTGTTTGATATAAATTTGTTCCTACTTATAAAGGAATTTAGTAATTTTGGAGACTGAATGTTTACCTATGTTTACCCGTGAATACCACATGAATTAACTGAATCAAATCCCTTAATAACACATGAGAAGTGGCAGGATGTCCTCCTACAATTTTTTTTCCTCTAATAGAAAATGAAGATAAATATTTTGGGAATTTGTCCAATTCTGATGATTGAAAAAAACCCAGAAAGCTAATCTGCAAATAACGAAACAGATTTCCAATTTGTTGTTTGTTTGGGGTTTTTTTTTCCATTTTTGACCTCTACTTTGGTAACAAAGAGTGGCGCTAGAAAAGATGAGCAAAGAAAAGCATTACAACAAGCCACATTTTTGGGTCAGCCACAGCCACAGCATCCCATCCTTCCATTTACACCAGCTCTGAATTTGGCCCCTCGTCACTAACCAGGAAAGCCTTTGCATATACCCTCCTAACAACATCTGTAAACATTAAAAGCTTTCTAGGCTACTCAGGGGTTAAAATTATTCTAGTAAGTGTCCTTAATAAGGAATTCAGACGGTTTCTGTTTGGTTTTAATTATGACAGCCTTTCATATAGGTTGGAGGGGCTCCTGACTCTGTCCTGTTGAGACATTAAAGGTCCCTTTGTTTAAAAGTTCAGAGGCAGATCTGAGATCGCCTGTAGCTCACCTTTAGGAGATGCAGAAGCGCTGGGCCGGGCGGGGTTTGATGCTGGCAGCCCCGCGGTGGCAGCCGCGGCACAGGCGCTGCCAGCGCCGCGCTCCCGCCGCAGCCGCCGCGCTCCGGCCGCGATGCTATCAGCATTCCTTGCTGGAGCCTGTCTGAGTGATGGCTGATTAATGAACTGGGGCTGCAGCTATCTGTGAGAAAGAGGAATTGCTTGTTTCACCCGTGCCACGGTCCTAATTGGGAAAGTCTGGCTCGCTCCGTGTACCAGATACACAAAATAACTTTCCCTAAGATTGCTGCAATTTTCACTGATCTCTCCCCTGCAACACTCCTCTCCCCAGGAGATACAACAACCAACCCTGGAATTTCTTTCTGAGGTAGAGAGACAGGAAGGACTAACAGGACCCTTCTCCTTAATAACTTTTGTGATATGAAATATAAAACACAAACTTTTTCCACAAGCACTTTGACATTGAAAGTCTCATGCACTATTTAATCTAGAAAAATAACAATCTTGCAAGAAAACACAACGGAGATCTCTGTTCTGATGCCTGAAGACCCTCTAATTTCTGTCCTTACATGAGATGTCTGTAAGCTTATTTTCTTTCTCTTTGCTTAGGTGGTACGAGAAAATCACAATAAAAGGCAGAACATCACTAGCCAAGATGATCAGCTGGTGTCTTAAACCCACATTGTCCCACTCCACGTGTACCAGTATAAGTGCTGGAGCTTCCACATTTCCACCCCAGCCACTGTTCAGTGTGTTGCAGAGCCAGTCAGTGAGGGAACAAGTCTCTCAATAAACTTGCTGGATTTGCTGATGTTACTTCCCAATTTCTCTTGGCAACCAATTATTTTCTCATCCATGTTACACTTGGCAGACACTTAGGGTTTTCCAGATGGTAGACATGGCCTCTAGTTTGCCTGAGAGAAAATATCACTGAAACATAAGGCAGCAGAAGTTCAAATCTGAAATCTGAACATAGCATTAAATCTGTACTGACATTAAATGTCTCTGCCATATGTGCCCCGCTGCCAGACTGAAACATTTGGGGTATTCCAGTTATGTAGAAGATAAAATTGTTCTTGGTTGCATTCAAATGAAAAATACACCAGGCATCTTCCCGGACATTTTGTTCTCTAGAAGGTCTCCTAACTAATAATTCTCACACCAGTGATTTATGAGCTGTAGATGCTTCAAGCTGTGCTTGTTTGAAGGGCAGTATTACATCAGAGTGTCAAAAAGACATTGAAAACTCTTGAGGAGTTTTCAGTGGCTAAAATGCCAATTTCATTGACTGTGATAGCAGTCTCACAGGAAATGCAAGATTTCTGCCATGTGGGTGAGTCAGGACATAGGTATGCTTCCTCATCTTCTAATCCTCTGCTAAATCAAAAAGTTCTTCTCAAGAATAGGATTTTCAATTGCAGTATAGGGAGATACTGTGGGAGGCTTAATGTAAGCTGAGGAGAGCCTTGGCTTTGCAAAACCTCCCTTAGCCCAGAGCCACCTGCAGAGTGTGGCAGGAGCCCTGCCATTGGTGCAGGCACTGGGCCAGCCTGACTCCTAGTTCCCAAATTTCCTTCTTCAAAGGAAAATCTGAGTGGGTCATGTACTTTAAGAAAAATATCTGCTTTACTAGGAAACCATATTTTGCCAAGATGAGTATGTCTGATGAGCTCACCTTGGTGTGCTGTGCCATGCCACAGTATCTGAGACTGAATAAAAATCCCTGTCTCTGGCTGTCTGCTTGTTTTATCCTGTCATCCTTTAATGTAATGGCTGGCAGTTCAAAGGAAACCTTTGTAGCTCAAGCCTGTACACTCTCAAAACATATGCTTTGGGCCAGTTTCTGGGGGATCCTCATGGATCCCAGAGGTAAGTGAGGGACATGATGTTAACCTCCTTCCAGATTCTGGCACTGTGATGTGCTTTGCAAAGTTAAAATAGCAGCAGTATTATTTCTAGATACATTGACACACAGCAGAACCCAATGATTAGGGACTTCTGAGCTCAGGGGCAAAGCTTTTTCTTCTGTCATAGCTACACACCTGCAGCTGATCCTTCTCTGCAGGGGATGTTCCAAGGGTTTTGGTGGCACTGGTTTTCTGGTTGCCCTGCATGCAATTTTTGCAGAATTTGCTTTCAGAGGTCTCGTTTCTCTCCCTTGGGACTGTGACAAACACTCCAAGCACTTGGAGAACCAGAAAAGCGCTGTTGCAAAAACATCAAGCAGAAAGGCAAAAAAGATGCAAGTTACCTCAGTCCCTGTGCCCACGTCAGCTGACTTGGCTGCAAAATGCTTCCATCTTCCCAGTGCACACAACTTTCTTCTATTAATCAAACCTTCCTCTATTAATCAATACACTGCTGCACAGAAGTCATAATTAATTTTCAAAGATGGCATGGGTATCAGAAGAGGTAGCAGGACTCAAGAGATGATCCAGAAGGTGCAAAGTTGTGATGGTGGGAAGAGTGGGACCCTGGCTGCTCTCAGAGCCACAAAGTAAGTGCTGCTGCTTCCTCAACTGCAGTGCTGGTGTAGCTCAGGTACTGCTGTTACCTGCAGCACTCTCATTACCAATCCTGGTTGTTTTTCATTTGAATAAGGTCTGACTGGGGAAAAGAGGATTAGACTCAGTATTTTTAAAAGGAAAGGAAGAAAGTGGTGAATTCATCCCTGATTTATACCTTGTGCACCTCTGCACATTGCATACTGCATATAACTCAACAGGGATTAGATTTTCCGAAGAGACAACTTGCAGAATAAAGTTAAACATCTGGATATATGTAGCAACAAGAGCTTCATTACATGCAAGGTAAAGTCAGAGCAACTTGGAAACACTTCTGTGCTGAGCCCAGTGCTTGCCTTGCTTAGCTTTGTGTTTGAAGTCTGTGCACAGCCTATGCTTCAGCCTGATCCAGCAATCTTCCCACTCCTTCCCAATCCCATTGGTTGGGTGGCAGGCTAATGCAGCCAAAGTGCACATATATCATCTGGGGTGGGCAGCCTGGTTTAGGGATTTCAGTGGTTGGACCTTCTCAGAGGAACTTTTAAGGAATTGTATTAACAAAGCAATGGAGTTAGATTAGGCAAATCCAGCCTTCCTTTGACTCCATCTCCCAGAACTTCCCTGGCAGTTAGGAAGTTCTCTTCCTAATGGTGCCACGGGGACAGCTGGAGGAGGCTTCACAGTGTCCACTTTTCAGACTGATCTCAATGAACCTTTGTGGCTCCATCAATGCCAATGTGAGAACATTTCCTCTGAAGTCATTCGTGTAAACAGCCCAGAGACAAACCCAGAGCATTCAGCTTTGTTCTACAGGACGGGGACAGTAGCCTGACTGTTGATTTATTTAAAAGAAGAAAAACAACAACAAAAAATGTCGCCAGGAAGTTGAATGACTATCAGGAAACTCTCACTAAAGGGACTGTGTTAAGCAGGGTATGCAAAGCCAGCAAACAAATCCATTAGTCTAAAAAGTAATACTTTTTATTTGTAATTCTGACAACATATTTCACTATTCTGTTGGGGGATGTCAACTCAGCTTCAAATAAATTTTTACCTTTTAAAAGCATTTTTAAGTAAGGAGTATTTCTTTAGGACACATTGTAGAAAATGGTTGTAATATTTTCATGCTTATATGTTCCCATTTTGTCATTAACATTTTTCCCACTATACCAAAGCCAGAAATGGGTGCCAAGTCTAGGAGTTCAGAAGTTATTTCTGTATCATGTGGAAGCTCTGCTAATCAGCTGGTGTTCTGTGATACGGTGGAAAAGTTCAGGGATGTTAAGCTGAAGCACTTTTATACAAGCCTGCTGTGTCTTCCCGTAATATTTGACCTCTCCTCAAAACTGGCTCCAGAGATATCCTGCCCTCAAGTCTCTTTCTGCCCTCAAAGTGCACAGGTGGGAAAAACATCTAGCAATCCCAGAAACATGGGCACTATTCAGAGCAGGATGGAACATGGAAACCAAAATTCTTCAACAGTCTATTCAGCAAAGATCATGTCCATTTAAGGTCAAGAGTTTTATTCTATGGGTCATTCTGGGCTTTTTTAGTGGGGCAGGAGAGAGCCTCCAATTCAGGTACTTTTTGGGAAGGGAAAATAACCCTCATGAAAACCACACTTTCAGATGAGAACGTAGGAGGAGTGAAAATGTTCAGCTATGCTCAGCCCTACCTTGCATTGCCAGGCCCTTGGCTCAGAGCAGAAGCCCTTACTCCACACAGTGCCCAGTGCTCCTCTCACAAGAGCCCTCCCAGAGATGCAGAAGGGGAGCTGCTGACTCCCTCAGCAGAAGGAGACTGGCCATGAGTCTGAGGGGCCAAGCACCCCCTCGTTTCCACTGCCCTGCCACCCAGTTTGTACAGAGCCCCAGTTTGTACAGTTCCTTGGGCTCCAACAGTGGGTGAGAGCCAGGCTTTGTCCTCATGCAGCTCAGCTTAGGTCTGGAGACACCAGTGCCTGCTCTGATCCCCTTCCTCCCACCTGGGGAACTTTTGGATCATACATAATCTGTGCCTCCATAAACCCTATAGAAAAGAAGGGTAGAATTCCCTCTCACCCACTCTCACTTGTCTGTGTGTTACCTCATTGCTTGAAAAGTTTATTTGGGGTCCAGTTTGGTGAAACACCTTGCCTCACATTTTCTGCACTCAAAAAGCAGACATAAGCTTAACTAGATCCTGAAGCTTTTCTCTATCAGGGTCTTTTTGGTGTGTATTTCGGTCCAGTGCCCACCCAACACTAACTGACTTGAAGGCAGGGTGCTGAAACTGAGAAGTGGAGAAAAAGCCCATTTCAATGTCTGATACAAGCCTACATGCCAGTGATCTTCTACAAACACAAGATTCAGTCTAGATTACATCAGCATAAACCTGTAAAAACTATTCATTTGAGAATAGAATATTTAATTTCATTAAAAACTGGAACTGCCATTTCACACCTCTAATTCCTGTAAAATAATAAAAGCAGTGAATCAAGAATGGACTTTTTTACTTAAAATCAGATGAATCAATAGAATAACAATCTTCTTGGCACAAGTGATAAGGAAGTGTGCACAGTACTTTAGTACTTGAAACACTCACTAAATTGACATAGTTCAGTATTGTATGGAAGAATATTCCCTATACTTTTGCCATTAATCCAGATACCTCTTATCTGCTGCTGATGCACCCTTGCCCAAAGCCACACTGCTTTAACACCTTATTGAAATGTTTTAATTCAATATAATTTCCAAATGGGTTCTATTATTCATTGTTTTGGAAATATTCTTCTTTACACAGTCAGGGTTTTCTTCTATGTGAGCGCCACTCTCTCAGGGACGAGGGCAATCATATGTAGACCAGCACAGCATATCTAATGTACTCCTTCTCCAAAAGACCACAAAAAAAAAAAATTGTTTCTTGCCCTCAAAAAGATTTAGCACTTCCTTTCCACAGCTCATGTTGTCCCAAGCTCTTGGGACAGGCTGAGACTAGCTCACCATGAGGCTGAGCTGGGAAAAAAGGGGTTCCTCATCCATTTTGTTGGGATGTGACAGTGGTGGTGGCAAAGGGCTGGCAGCAGGCTGCAGAGCTTTGGTCAGTTCTCTAGGCCTGGCTACCCACAGCTGGCTGGAGACTCATCAGTGGGAAGATGCATATCATGTCTCCATCAGTAATTTATTTAGGAGTTGGACTAGATGATCTTTGAAGGTCCCTTCTGACACAAACCATTCTATAGCTCTTCCTGTGACTATTCCTTTTTGTCAGCACAAATGCTTTTTTTATTTCTTCTTTTTTTTTTTTTTCCTCAATACCTCCAAGACGGCAGTCTGAGACCTGGACTTGCTGTCAAAGAACTGCAGGCAACAAAGTCACAGCCTGTCTGTAGAGCAAGCCACAGAATTTGGGACCAAATGGACCAACATGGCCATGTTTGTCAGCAAAAGACCTTCTCTTAGCTGTTAAACTACGTGGCTAAGGTAGTGCTGACAAACCAAGTACTGCAGATAAGAGATTTGTTCTGAATGCCATCCCTGGATTCCAATTTGCTGCTTAGATATTGTGACTTTAAAACCACAAGGGGATGAATCACCAGTCTAGATGGTACACAAGTTGGTTAAAAATGCAGATCATTGATAATTGCCAGAGATTTCACTTGTGAGCTTTCCCTGCCTCTGGGCAGCAGCCATACAGGATTTCTTCCCCATGCTGTGGCACTCATGATCCACTGTTCCCTCACCAAGATCCACCATTGACAGTGCCTGGTCTGGGGTGATTAGGAGGAGAGATTGGGAATCTGATACTTCCTAGGGTGTCACATCAGAAGGAACCCTGTTACTGGGGCTGGTATGGATCCTGCTACAGAAATAAAATAGATCTGAAAATGCTACAGGTATTTAAATTGTTTATCAACAAAAAAATTGGATTTCACAGGATTAACACTGCAGATTGCTCCCACCCTATCTTCCTAACCACTCATCTTGGAGGAGCTGAAAGCCCCTGGGGTGATTTTCTGAGTTCCATGGAGTAGCATGATGGAGAATGATTTAAAAAGCACACTTTCCTTGGACTAACTCTCCTGTCATTTCTCATTTCAGTGACTATCAGGCTGTATAAAACCAGACAGCTCTTCTTTGGCACAGGCTCCCTCACAGTCCTTGGCAGAGGCATGCCCAGCCAGCCTGGGAGAGAGGAGAAAGCCTGCTGGGATCTGCAGCTCTCCAGTGCCTCCCAACACCTGTGCGAGGGCAGCTCCAGGAGCTCCCCCGGCTGCACAGCCGGGACCCAGCAGATGGCACTCCTGGATGGTGTTTCCCGGATGGACCACAGGCATCATCTCCCTCCCGCTGCCTCAGCTGCCCCATCCCAGCTGCCCTCCTGGGCAGAGGGCTGCGGGGCAAGGCAGGCTGTGCCTGGGCAGGCGGGCTCAGCTCTGCCCTGGCTCATCCCAAAAACTCTGCTCAAACCGCCGCGGGCACAGGGCTTGGAATCACTGCCAGCACCTGACACAGCGGACCAGTTTTCTGGGGGCTTGTGCTCCTCTGCCAAGGAAAAAGAGCCAGGGCTCGGCCTCTTTGGAAGTCATTCCTGGCTTCTCCCCAGAGCCTCACGGGGTCAGACAGACTTTACGTGAGAAGGCAAACCGGCTGGTTGGGCTGCACAGTAAATACAGCATCCCAGAGGGTCTGGAGAGGTCAGCATCTCACATGTCAGAAAATCCTGGAGTCACAGAATAGCTGGGTTGGAAGGCACCTCTGGAGACCATCCAATCCAACCACCTGCTGACACCATGGTCAGCTAGAGCATGTTGTCCAGTTGGGGCTCTCATATCTCCAAGGATGGTGACTCTGCAACTTCCCTGGACAACCTGCTCCAGTGTTTGACCCCTTCCAGAGTAAAAAAGTATTCTCTTTTGTTTAAGTAGAATTAGTAATATTTTAATTTGTGCCGATAGTCTCTTGTCCTGTCACTGGGCACTGCTGAGAAAAGGCTGCCTCAAACCGCTTTGCTAACCCAATCAAGTATTTACACACATGACTAAAATCTCCCCAAGCCTTTGCTTGGGAGATTTGATATTTTTTCTTTCTTATGAAACTGCACCAAAATTTGGCAAGCCCAGTAAGGAATCTGCACAGGAAACACAACGGCTCTGAAAAGTCAAATTTATTAGATTGTTTATGAACACAAAAACTGGCTTTTGAAAAGGATTTTGCAGGATTAGCACCACAGAGTGTTCCCAGCTTTATCATTCTGTACAAGTAGGCAGGGTGCTACTTAGAGATCATCCCACTGGGAGAAGCATTTCCATGTTAAGCACGGGGCTGAGATCACAGCCAGGTCCACATCCCAGCACACAGGGATTTCTTTGTTTTAGGTAAAGACAGCCAACCCTAGAAACTGGATCAACCTATTCCCAACTTAGAGGAAGATATTTCAAGCCTGGATCTTGGACTCCTGAAGTCTGCTGTTGACAGATCCAAAACACTGAAGGTTTTTCTGGAACTGGGGCCCAGGTGCAATGCTATGCAGTGGGGTGAGATGGTTAGTTCAAGCTCTTAGAAATGTTACTTACTTAGTTTCATCCTTGTTGGACCTTACCACTGTAATAATGAACTCCTGATTGTAGGATAGCCTGGGAATTCCGTGTGTTTTTACTTGACAAGCATTGGCTCCTCCAGATAGAGATGTCTGCATGCCAAGCCATGATATTCTTCACAGAATGATTTCATAGTGATTTCTTTATTTATTCCTATGCTGCATCCTGCTTGTTTGCTAGTGGAAATCAGCCTGGGGGGTTTGTTTCATGTCTCTTGCAATGAGATGTGGAAATCTGCCTTCCCAGCTTTACCAAAGCACTCCCGGCCAACACTAGGAGAGGGTGCCAGAATGTAACAGCTCCTGTGCTACGTGGGAAATGCATCCTCTGGCTGAAAACTGTTGGTCTTTGGTGGTTCTCTCCTTCTCCACTTTCCCCTCCTTCTACACCTCCTCCTCCTCCTCCTCCTCGTCTTTTAGAACTGTTGTCAATGGTACATTTGATTTCCAGAAGAAGAACAGCACTATCTTTCAGCCCTGCCAAGAAGCCTTATCTGCATACTATGCCTGAAATGTAGATTTCTCTTTAGTCATGAACCCACACTTATCATGCTCAGCTTTATTAGTCCCACCCCCTCAAGCTCTTTGTTTAAGAGAAGTCTTTCAACCCACTTTAATCCCTGCTTCCTGCAGAATGGAGATAAAAGTCTTCCCCCAATGTATTGTTTAAAGCTGAGCATTACACAAGAGACACCACAGGGCTCTTATTGCAGCTTTTATTGCATCCAGATACAAGACCATGTTGAGACTCTGGAGGCCTTCACATGTTGCATGTTGAGACACAAAAACAGGTAAGAAAGGGGTCTGATGCAAACCTTACTGGAGTCAACGGAAGGGCTGCTGTCAGACAACTGCAACAGGTCTTTAATCATAAATTCTATTATTTGAGTCAGTGGGATTTTGAAGGTGATTTCATGGGTTTCTAGATACTGGCTTTCAACATTTCATCCAAATCAGCTTCTGACAAGGAGTGTGAGACTGTCCTCCATATACCCTTGACTTTAGTTTAGGTAAAGTTCTTCATGGGAGCATGAGGTATGTGAGACCATTTAGTTGACTTTCAGTAATGCTACTCTACACTGGAAAGAGGAAAGATGCAGCAGTGGGATTTATAAGAGTTACAGTTGACATCTTCATTATGGCATCATTTGAAAACAACACCACAGATGTCAACAGAAAAAATGCTGAGGATATTAAAGATAGATTCAAAATGTCCTGAAAGTAGCATTAGATTCATTGAAATGGCACTGGATTTTTTCAATAAAATGTTAGTGGAAAAACATTGAAGTGTTGTCCCATGCCCATCTTCAGCTAACATGAAGCCTGTAAAAAAATCTGTAAAATTCTAAACAGATTTGTACAGAGGAAAAGTGACGATGTTACAGGAAAGCACAGACTGTCATGGGAAAAGTGCCTGTTTGCCAGTCATGTACCAGAGACATCCAGCAGCACATCTGAGCAGCAGAGATGTCAGAATGAAGACATCTTGTTCTGTCTGCAGCAGGCCACAAAAATATGCAATTTTTTTTCATGTTTCTTCCTCCCTTCTGTTGGTGAATACATTCTGTGGGGAGATGGCAAGCTGGGGGGTCTGAGGTGAAAGTTTCCTATGGTTGGCAGGAGAGGCTGGAAAACAAAAGGATTAGAGATCTGGATGCATATGCCACTTGATAAAGGCAGCATTTAAGATCCCTGTTCTTGTTCTTAGCACGCTCCAACCCAACTGGACATGCACATTCCCACCCAGAGCTTTCATCTCTCAGGCTGTCCAGATGTACCAAATTCACACTTGTCAGTGTCAAACTGTAGCCCTGAGCTCTGCAGGGTGGTGTGGGAGGAGAGCAAAGTACCTCCATTCCTACAGTCTTTTCCCAGGCCTTGTAAATCCAGTTGTGGTCCTGGGTGTAGTTGTGCACCCAGGCTGCAAATTAAAGCTTCAAAGGAGGCCGGTGTGAATTGGTACCTGTCCAGTCAGGCAACTTGGAAAGGCACAGCACAGAAACCTGAGCTGGTATAACAAGTCAGCAGAACACTTGGGTTTACCTGAATCATCATCATACCTTACTAATGAAGTTGGGGGCTCAGCTAGCAGCAGGCAAACTCCTTGGGAAGTCAAGATCCCACAGTCCTAAATTGACTTGAGTATTTTTACTGCTTCTTTTCAGACCTTGAGATGAATAAACACACAGGCAAGACCACTGGCATCTTGGGGCAAGAGTGTGTGAAAACACACTGAACTGATTTAATGGAAAGTCAGTAAGAAGCCACAACTGGCAAAGGTGGTGTTGAGGTGCCTGAAACAAGAAGCAAGCAGAATTCAGGTGGATGAACTCACTGGACTGCTGAACTTTATCTCCAGGTCTCTTGGCTTTTCATCTCACCACACAGACAGCATCAGGAGGAGGGAAGCAAGAGCCCAGGTACCTCAGTGCTCTGACAGAACCAGGCTTCTTGTTTGTCCTCTTCTGATCACTGACTCCTGCATTCTTGGCTGTGTTGTGTCCACCTTCAGCAGTAGGACGGAAAAGCCCTAGAACAAGTTGCTCTGGAGCATGATTATTAGGATTTTCTTGGGAGAGATGAGAATTCCTTCTACTACAGCATGTGAGGGACCTTCCTACACCAACTATAGTGGGTAGTGGTTCTTCCAGTGAAGCTGTGGAGAAGAACTGAATTCCTACAGAGAAATGCAGAATTTATTGTATCCCTTTGTTCAGCATTTTTATGATTTATCAAGCTTCCTAGTGAATTTTTTGGATCAATCTGAAAAGGCACCAAGTTTTTCCTGTAGACTGGGAATTATTGTCCAGGATCTTGCCTTTGACTCTACTGGGCACAGATCCACAGTGGTATGTGGTGAGTTTGCAGACATCTGTCATCACATGGCATCAGTGGACTCTTCTCTATTTTTGGCAGCCTTTGCCAACAGTACCTGTCTCTGTTTGCCTGAACTGGGATCAGGGCTCTTTTTTTTTTTTTTTCTTTTTTTTTATAGCACAAGTTTTAAATTAGGAGCACACAGGGCTGCAAAGCACTCAGTGTGTTAGGTCATCATAGCTTCTGATGGCTGTAACAGTAAATTGAGATTTTTTTAGTTCCTTCAGCACAGAGCCTGTATGAAGTCAGACACATGCACACACATACACAGCCTGTCAATCTTGGGGCTTTAAGACCCTGGTTTCAACAATCTGTGTGACCCCTTCCCACAGGCCAGTGAAGGACATACAACAAGGATCAACATCTGGCCTGATGTTGACTAACCACCTTAACATTATAAGATTAATCCATGTTTCTGATATGAGAATGAGATGTGGAAACAGATTTGCATAAATGGGTCAGCCTGAGCATCAGCTTGGAAAAAAATAGTTCTTGTCTCAGAGAAGTGAGCAGCACTTCTTACTTCACAAGGTAATTCCATGTATTATGTTTTACATTAGTAAACTGCCCCATAGCTCCTCAAGCACAAGACACTGTTGAGTGGTTATTTGGGGGTGGACAGCCACACAGCAACAAAAGGAAAGGTTTGAAGGCAGCCACAAGCAGGAGGCACGCACTCATCTCCTTGGTACTGTGAAGTGATGCATATGTATAACCCTCACCGCCTCATCTGGCACCTCAGCAAGACATGTTTGCTTGGTCTGGACACTGTTAGAGCAGCCACACATATTCTGACAAGCTTCTTTGTCCCTTCCTGTGCCCCTGCATTTGATATATGTGTCAAGAAGAGATAGGCAGTGTGTGCTTAGTTTGCCCCCTCCATTCTTCCTTTAACTCTCCCTCTTAGTGCTCCATACATAGCTCTGTTTCTCATTCACAGTCCAGCCTAATAGAAAAAGCATAAAACAAAAGAGAAGCACCTCTCAGACCCCACAGTTACAGTGTGGAAGCTGCATCACTTCAGCGTGGCCAGGAGTAGCACTAGTAGAAGCTGGTGGATGGGAGATGGTTTCCTGCCTGACCAGTTTGGTATCATTGCTGGCATTTTGCAGGTTCTGGAGATGATGATGCAAGATACCTGAATGCAAAATAACTCAAGTCAATGGAGCCAGAGCTGCTGGCATCAGCCCTGAGGGGTAGGAGGGAGGTGGAGGCAGAAGCTTGAACATCACGTTGAATATTTCGTGCTCCAGGGTGCCGGAAATCCTGCTGCTCTGGCATGGAACGGCGCCTGCCCGTGGAGGCAGCCTGGGCTTGGCTCCCAGTGAATGTACCCTGCAACAACCAGGTGCACAGGAGTGAAGGGTTTCTGCAGGAGCCAACCTGGACCAAAACTGAGTCTTTGTAAAGTTGCTCAGGTATCTGTGCATCACACTTCAGGATTTTTACAGCACTGGGAATCCCAGCCCTGTATTTCCCCAGCTGATGGGAAGTTGTCTATAAATCAATGCCTATTTAGCATGATTTGTCTTTAAAGCCTGAGTTAATTTGGCTGACAGCTGCCTGACAAAGGTATTCATTATCCCAAACAGGGAGGCAAAGGCATTTGCTTAACATCGGGTGAATCGGGGGCAGCCCAAGGATGTGCACTGAGAGGTTCTGGCTCCCCAAAAAAATTCACAAGACTTCACTGCCGCACATGCTAATGGCTTCCATGCCCAGAGAGCATTACCAAAAGCTTTTAGTAAAGCCCAGAGAAAGTTACCAAAATCCCTGAGTGAGAGAGGTGCCCGTGAGGAATCTCTGAAGAGTCTCGTAGACGGGGCATGCAGGAAATGCCTGAGTGATGGCTTAACTGGCCGTACCTCCGTGCACGTGGAGTCTGCTGGGATCCTGTCATGCACATTATGCCACTAATATCTTTTCAAGAGAAGGCATTTTCCTATTCATTTCTGCAGCTACGTGTCTGAAATGCACTTAAGTCAGGTAAAGCAATTGGCTTGTATTTACCTCTAGATCAAAAGCTGTTCTGATATTCAGGTATATTTGAATTACAATTAAACTCACAGCCGTAACAGCCCTTTCCACGCCTGTGTTATCACTCTGGTTTGAGGCAAGTGAGTGGGAGTTAGAAGGTGCCTGAAAGTATAGGCACTTTTAACAACATGAATGAGTAAGCAGGAAAGGTTTTGGGTTGCAGATGTTTTAGTTCAGCTTAGGGGCAGACACTTAGGTAAGCTTTCCTTAAAAGTCTGAACTACTGCAGTTCAGACATGTGCTGCTCCTAGGCGAACACTTCCCTATCTCCTTTCCTTCAAACACAGCAGCTGTGCACTTGTGAGAAGAAGTGGTGTCAAATTAATAGTCAGTAATGGCTAAGTGCTGATGAATCTCTCAGATGAAAGGCATCATATAATTACAAACTTTTGTCATTGTTTGTTATTATGAAGCCACCACTTAAAGGGCTGTTACCCCTAGAAATTTTCTTTTTTATGTGTTTACAAGATTTTTTAATGGTTTGAGTTCTTGCATCTAGCTAATGTTTTATTGTCAGGTTTTTAGGGTTTTTTTCTTTTATTCTCGTTTGGTTCTTTTCTCTAAGAGAGGTTTTTGCCTTTTCTGTTTCACGAGGTTTCTCAACATGCCATATAGGTGGTATAGACAAGATATTTGCACATCCATACTGAAAATGCTGCCTGAAAGCTGACAGTATTTCCAGGCATGCCTTAGCTGAAAATGCAGTATTTGAGCCTAATCTTTTGTTTCTTAACTGTGTTTCTGTAAACTGCAGTGCTTGTTTGAAGTAGACAACACTTGTGAAAGAAGATGGAAAAGTTCTTAGAAGTAAAAGTTGATCAAGTCCAGCAATGATCTGGTCTGTCCATCTGTGTATGTCTGGGCATGTGTGCGTGCAGTGCCAGGCTGCAGCTTGTAAATAAGAACCAAAATAACAAGGCAGATATAAAATAAACAGCTCACAAGATCAAAGAGACAAGTACTCAATATATGTGAAACAGAATATCAGACATAGCAGTAAATTCGACTGGCCTGGAAACTTAAACCACTTCTATGTCAAGACCATGGCCGGATTAACTTCACAGAGTTTAGTGGTGAACCAAGGACCAGTTTGGCATGGGATGAATTTTTTGTTCTTGGGTAAGTTGTGGCATAATGTTGAAATTATTGTTAGTGAAGTATGGTTGGCTCAAATTGCTGAGGCTCCAAGCAGGAGTTTGGTTGTTGTGAACAGAAACTGCATGCAAAGTTAGCAGAGACTAGTTTAGACAGTGATTGCTTCCAGTTGATTAAAGCAAGATAACCATCCTGCTGGAAATGGTAACTGAATTTCCACAACCATTCACTCCCAGAAGGCTTCAATTAGACTACTGTGCGTGTCTTCCTCTGCCCTGGAAACCACACTGCTGCTGCTCTCTGAGCCACCTTGCCACTTACATTGGCTCTCACCTCCCACTGCCATGTGTCTGTAGAAGGTGTAAACACACATCCTCAGCTTTCAGATAAGGGGATGAACATTTTCAGTTTTGATCCAGCTAGCTGTTTCCCTTGTTTTGCTCCTACAGTTTGGTAAAGGTTCAAACAGAGGAGCTGAAAGCTCTGTTCTTGGGATAAAAAATTCTGGCGTGTTGGGTTTCCTCCTGCAGGACCCTGGTTCTGAGCTGCATGTAGACACACCTCACAGTTTCACTGCTGTGTCTTCAGCACAAGTTCTGTACATTGCTAATGCTTTGCTGGGCAGGCAGGGACTGTGTCGTGAGTAATGGAACTCTGGGCTTTATGAAATCACACAAATAATCCAAATACAAAAGTACTGATATTGCTGAGTTCTCCAATGAACAAAGAGCTTCAGACCCCAAGGAGAGTCTAATGATTCAAAATTGTTTGAGAAATATAGCCCTGGAGTATCCCTATTTCTTTGTAAAGCAACAAACAATACCATTGCATCTCTGACTCCTGTGATTCATTGTGCTCCTTTAAATCTCCACCAAAAGAGGTTGCAATGATTACAAGTCTTTTTATCTTTTTTTAAGGTGAAAAGGAAAATTTATCTCAGTCCTAAGAGCTCATGTATGAAAGATGCTCTTAACCCAGCAGGCTTGAGAAAAGACACCAGTGCTGCTCTTCTGCAGTAGAAGCACAGTGGGAAAGGGATCTGCAAAGCCTTCAGGATCCCAGTGATACCAGATAGTCCTGGTGTTTGACTGATTTATAGGCTGCCCTAAATAACTCAGCTTCCCCTTGCTGATAGCAGAAGTCTGCTTTGCTTAATCCCACCGAACAGCAGAAGGATCCGCACTTCTGATGAGCATTTACTTGTGAACTTACCGATAACACCTCCTCTGAGGAAGCAAACTGCCAAAATGACAGCTCCTTTGCTGACCCAAGTTATTTAAAACACAAAATAACCAGGTTATGTTACTTATTATCGGATCTAATAAGAAGCAGCGTGAGATTTAATTTCCATGGTGTATTTCAGTGATCTTGTAATTTCCCAGCACTGAAGTGCTTGTGTCCCAGCCATCTCCATTAGTAGCAGCCGAATGCCGTGGTGTTATCCTGGCAATGGGTCAGGTCTCAGAGCAGAGGACAGAGACGTGTGTCTCCAGTGCTAATTCTTGGTCATCCAGTGAAAAAGTAGAATGGTGGAAGTAGCAGGTAATGGATGCCAAAGAGACATGCAGAGTATAAATGAGAGTGATAACAGAAATTCCTGTTTCCAAGGTTTTCTTGGTGAAATAAGGCTACAGGATGCCATATTATATAGTTTTGTTCTTTTATCTTTGCTGCAAGACATACTGATTACACAAATGGCTCCCAGCTGAAAAACGAATGGGATTTCAACTCATTTAAAAATAAGAGGTTTTCTCTTCACTGTGCTTAGTATTAGCCAATACTGCTGCAGAACTGCAGTGTTGTATGATTTATTTTTTTCCAGTTGCTTCCATTGCAATCTGTTCTGTTTCTGTACCCATATTATGCTTAAAGAAAAGTAGTATGGCTCTGCATAGCTAGGGGCTTTTTGTCAAAAAATTTATCTTTAAGTGTTTGAACATTCAGAACTTTTTTTTTTTTAGTAAGTCTTAAACAGGCCACTTTTTCTGCAGTTCAGAAAACTGTATTCTGCAATTACCCTTAATCTTATTTGTTCTTATCCTGAATGGTATCTTTTTTTCTTCATCCAGCTGCCATCTTTTTGCTGGGAAAGGTATTTGTGGAAGAAAAGCCATTGATTTTTATCTTCAGTGCCATCTAAAAAAGATATGCATGGGTTTATTCATGTCTGATGTTAACCCAAAACGATAATTTGGAAGCCATATATTCAGAATGTAAATGACTCATCTTTAGGTGAAACTGACCCTAATTAGATCTAGATCAGCCATCGCTTGACAGAGAGAAAGAAAATTCATTTTCTCTGAAATGTGGTAATGGCTAGGAAACTAGCCCCAGAACCTTAAATTAAAAGCAGGTTTTAACATGCTGGCTCCATTCCTGCCTTCAATATCAGCCTCTGCCTGTTTTAGTTAAATAAATGGTAACAAAAGAAGACAGACTGGGTGACGTTAAATAAAGAGAAATTTAAGAGAGCAATTATAGCATTAAAAGGGGCCAGAGGTGAGGAACTATAAACTTTGTGGAACAAAGTGCAGCATTGCAGTTTCTCCAAAGCTTTGTTCACTGCAACCATGTTAGTTCTGGTCACGCAAGGCTTTTTGTGAGTGAAGGTGCCTGTCCCCAGCCCAGGGCAGGAGCCTGCTCCCAGCATCAGTCTGGCCTGGTGTGCCAGTGCCCTGCACAGACAAGTGAGGGGTAGGATGGGATGTGGCAAGGCTGGATCCTGGGGTGGTCAGTGGCTCTGCTGGCATGGCATCTCCCTGAGCAGCATCTTATTCTGCTGCTCCATCTCACTTTTCATTTCGTTTCCATAGCATGAATGACTTGCTCTTCTTCCCCAAAGTGCCAAATGGCTTTGGAGAAAGGAGTTTGCTGAAGAATGGGCTGTCTCTCTCACACACACAGGTTTTGAAGGATTTGTGTTAAGGAGGTAACAATGAAGGAGCAGCCCATCACAGTCACTTAGAGTCCTAAAAGAACAGTTCTGACCACGGTCTTTTGTAATGAAATCAAAGATATCACTGCAAAACCAATTGCTCTAATAACATATGGTGAGCAAAGCTCAGAGGATTAGAGCTTGATTCATATAATCACCCGAGTAAGATGCATAAAGGAGAATTGAATTTAAAAAAATAATAATGTGGCCCTCACTTGCTTTGAAATGTGATGCCTTTGTTATGAATGAGGCTATTTAGGCATCTGTGCTCTGTGTGTGTGCGTAGTGAGACACAAGAAACATGCTCATGACCAGAATAAGTCCAAAACCTGATGCTCTTGAGTAGTTCAGAAGACAAAAAAACACCCAGTTCAATGCTTTCTAAATGCTTAGCTGCAGGAGGAATGATGTGGAAAGGTGAAAGCTTGTTCATCAGCTGGCTTTTGTGCTGGAGCAGAGTCCTGGTGTGCAGTCATCACTCATCATCACCCTGCACCTTGCAGGGCCCAAGCAAATGCAGCTTTCACACATCTTCCTTCTGGAGATTAAACTAAGACATATCCATACTCTGGAAGCAAAGAATTTTACATTGGCTAGCACAGTATAGCTGGATTTCCCTGACCTAGCAAGTCCTGTCAAGAGCCAGGGAAGGCATTCCCAAACAAGCATTCAGAAATTGGGATGTGTAACAAAAACTCATGAATTTTTTAAGATTTATAACTTTCATATTGTTTGCTTTTGCCTTGTGCTTTCATACTGTTTTGACTGCAAGCTTTCCAGTTTTTGATAACTTTGAGGGATGGAGAAAATAAATATTCTCAATAATTACATAAATTTGGGATCTGGGTATTTACAAACAAACCATTAAACAGTGAAAATTGCAGTGCTAGCTGAAAGCTGTTGAGATTTTCAAGAATCTAATGCCTAAGTCAGGATGCCCTGTGTAATATTAATTTTTTGCTGGATGCTGAGCATGGTAGAAAGGGGGCAAGGGGGAAAAGTGCTCACATTATTATTGATCAGATTTTCAAAATCAGTTCACATGAACATTAATTAAAGCACTCTAAATGTCAGTATTTAATTCATGATTCTGTTTGTATGCTGGAGTCTGCAGTACAGGTACCTGACAAGACATAATCAGTTTGCTCTGAGATCCTTGTACAAAGAATACCTGCATCGAGGTCTCTTATGGGATCAGTTTCCCTTGTGGTTTTAGGGTAACTTTTACAAATGCAGGACATGTTGAATTTTACAGAACTCCTGCTGGTTTCTGGGTCCTGACACCTTTAGCTATCTGGAGTATTTGCATCTTAAAATATTCTTAAAATGTAAAAGAGCAAATTTTATGGCCCTAATGGCTTGTTGGTGAATTTCAAAGCAGTGTTATCAGCACTGATGCATAGGTCTGGGGAAATGTCCCTTTTCCATCACCCAGGAAAAAAGGAAGGGCAATAGGCATTGGATTATTTACAAAAAATTAAAGTGCTTGTTCCAAGCTGATAAAGTTTCTTTGAAAGAGAAAAAACTCTGTCCTCCCCAATGGCACTACCATGGTGGGAGCCCATCATCTCATACCCCTAAGATTTCTCAGGAAATCCTGTCTTTTTCCAGGCCATGCTCGTACTTGGAGGGCACTCCTGAGAGATGGCAAAAGGGTACATGCTCTGGTTGCCTTGTGTAAGGGTTTGGGATTGTTTGGGGTTTGTTCTTGGTGTGGTGTGGGAGAAGGGAGAAGTAGTAGTCTTTCAGTTTAAGGGGATTTGTCAAACTGGTTGCACCATTGAGTCCCATCTCATGCTGCAGGTCCTGTCTCAGCTCCTAATGAGTCAGGCTCATTAACCTGGTTCTAGTTCGTCCTGACAACACATTTCGCTGGAACTACCTACGCACTTCACTCTGGGCATGCTGTTGAGCACTTTGCCAGATTAAGACTTTTACTACTCATCTAAGAACTGCTCGTCTAAGATTTAATTAAAAAATCACATTTTTCATATGTGTATTCCAAGAGCATAGAGTACAAGTTTTGCAATATTCGCTTGCAAACAGCAAAGAATACAATTATCTCTAATAATGAAACCAAAATGGTTTGAAAGGCAGGACCTTGTGAGTTGAGACAATGATCTATAGAGTCTTTTACAACATTTTTCTTATACTTTTTATGCTTTAATCGTATGCATCTGCTGCAGAGGGTGGTGTTCTCATGCGGCGAAGGACAGGATATTTATTAGCAGAAACAAAAGGAATTAAGTCTCTGTTTTTTAAGTTTTAAGAGTTCTCCATGTCCACATCCTGAGAAGGGCAGCCATATCAAGATAATCTCGTTGCTGTTGCTCTGTGTATGTCAGCTCCTCCATGACTAATGTGTCCCATATTCTTATCATCCAAATCTCGACATCAGATGGTTTCTTTTAGAGTGGGATGTGATTAAGCGTTGCCGGCACAGAGAGCTCAGAGATCAGCTTGCACGCCTTACTTTGAGTGAGTCTGTAACCAGCGCGCTGAGGATAAAGACTTCCTGAGGAGGATGAAAATAGCACCCACATGTAATGTGAAACACCAGGTTTTGAGCCTTCAGAGATCCATCTGAGCCCAGAAGAAGGACTGGATCCTGCATGTCCCTGTGAATCCCAGCATTTCACCTGGGCTTGCAGAACTAGAGCTGGAGCTGCCATGCTGCCATCTCTTTACCTTTAAGAAGAACCTGAGCAGTTCAGGACAGGAGTAAGTGGTCCATACACCACATGGAGATGAGGAAACAGCAAAAGTAATTCACTAAGATCCAGAGGCCAGCTTCTCTCAGCATGTGCCACTGGATAAAACCTGGCTTAGCCAGAGCCCTCTAAAGTGACTTTTGCCCCATACCTTCCTGGTCAAACACAACAAAAATAAAAATCCACATCCAATACAGACTTCTTGCTTATAATCAGCCATCTCGCAGAGACCTGCACAGCACTGCCACAGCTCTTGATCACAGAAGCCAAGAGCTGAGCACCAGCTTCTCCAGCCTGACTGCTGCAGGCAGCACTGCTGCTGTTGTGCCCATGCGCATCCGCTCCATGGCACCAGGAGATTTTGTCTGCAGGTCACCCAGCATGGGGGGATTCACACCTTGGGGGGGCCCCCAGGCAGCTGCTGTGTCCATGGATTCCTTTCCTTCTAAGGCTTCTCACAAATTAGTTGTGTTATCTCTTTTATATGTATCTACAGCTTCTCTGGTATGAGATTTTTCATAGAGAGCAAATCCTATCTGTCAGTGTTCTGAGAAAGTGACAGAATGGGTTAACAAGAGTGGAGGTTTTTTCTTTACATAGAGGACATTTGTTCTAAAGAGAGGGCTTAGAAAGATGAATGGTTTGATGAGTTCAGATCAGGTAAATTAATTAAAAAGTACTTTTCTTCTTGGAAAAAGTTTTCTCTCTGACACTCTGATGTCCTTGAGAAAACAAGATGAAGAACATTTTGATTTGATGTTTTAAACAGAGCTTTGTTTATTCTTTTAATCAGAAACGGTTTTTAACTCAAGAACTTCAAAAAGAAGCACAAACATTTTCAGGGATTACTCTGAAATGAAGGGTTCTCTTAGATGTTAAATCAAAAGTTTCAGATCGAGTCTCCTTGCCTTATGTTTTCTTGTTTTTTCATTGCAAATTCTAAAAAAATTCCTGTGACTGTTTGACCTAAAATTATTTTTCTTATCAAGCAGATATTGCCAGTTTCTAGCCCAATACAGGTGTATGTCCATGCACTGATCAGTGCTGTATAAAAAGTAGTAGTGCTGTATTGGTCAGTGTGATATGTCAGTAATGGCTTTGTTGGCTGGGCTGTCTCCCACAGAGATGATGATGATTTAGGTGTATTCCAATTAAAAAACCCCCAGTCATACCCTGTGAAGTGTGGCCCACTGTTATACATCACTATTTTGCTACCATGTCTACTGAAATATTTGTTCTGCATATCGTCTTTTTCAACCAAACTTTGCCAAAGGTCATGAGAAATATAATACAAAGTTCATTGAAGAGGTGTGGGGATGTGATTCCTTAGCAGCTTGAACAAATCTGTTGCTGTAGAGACAAAGGACAATTTTCTCTGGGCTGCTTATGTGGATAGTTTTACTTGAATTGACTGTGTTCTTGGTGTACATGAAAAAGCTTTAACATCTTTGGTGTCCCTCTCCTTTGAAGTAGTATAAAATGTCTCTGTCCCTTTTCTAAGGCAAATGAGCTTCCTGGGTTCCTTTCAATGTAATTTTTATGTAGCACTTCAGGTATGATGGTTCTGCTGTCTTTAATTACAGTCCCATAGAATTAACAGTCAGTTATTATCAAATGATGGTATTACCTGTTCTGCCTCTTCCCATTTCTTTTTTGATCCTATCCTGTAGTTTGCCTATCCCCACAATGGAGCAGAGTACACCCTGAAGTGAGGTCTTGTATTGCCATGGCTTTTCCTCTAAAACCAGGGTTTGTCCTCTCTGCTGATGAGAAACTGCCACTCCAAAGAGGTGCATTTGCTTCAGTATTTGTCTCTTCTTCATAGTTATGGTTTTCTCTTAGATTTTTCCAGTTGTGTCAGAGTGTGTAGTCCAGTGACTTGGCACTGTCACATCCATCTCCTTTCTCTTTTGCTTCTCCCTTGTCTGTCACTAGGTGAGGAGGTCCCACTTCATGCAGAGAGGCCTCAAAAGGACTCCAGTCACTTGTGCAGCAGCCAGCCAGCCACGCTGCTCTGTGACACTCAACATGGGGCAAGTTAGCTCTGCATCAGCTTCAGAGTCCCCCTCAGGCAGGGAATGCAACTGTGATTTCTGAGCTGGGAATATCTCAGCGAGGTTTGGGGAATGCATTAAGAAAACAATAAGGTTGAAGACTTGCACGAAGTCAGAAAGTGCCATGTGGGAGGTATGCATAGCCTGAGCTCAGCCCCTCCACATCCCTGAGATGCCTGACACCCTGTAATTATAGGCTCATAGGCATAACTTGTACTCAAAAGTTTCACTTTGACCATAGATCCACAGAGACAGCATCTCATTTTGGTGTAGCCATCCTTAATTTCTTTGACCTAAGCTTCCCAATTGTGCCTTTTGAATTTGGCATTTAATACAATCCATTCTTTTTCTCCATTTCCCAAATAGTCTGTGGAGCCAGACTAATCGCCGCTCATCAAATGCCCATTGTGTTCCTATTTCCCTGTCCCATGGTAACAGACACTTTTATTGTGATTATTCATCTGCTGTTCTTTCATTAATGAAAGATTTTGATTTTGCTGCCATAAGGCCTCTTCAATAGCTTTATATTATGAACACATATTTTAAAGAGAAACCTGTTCTTTGGTACCGCCTAGCAGTGACACTGGAGGGTCTTTTCTAGCTTGTTGCTTGGCCACTGACAACAAGAAATGTCCACTTCAAGGACTCATGATGTCCATTCCCTCTTGACAGGCTAGTTGTCAACCTGCTGCAGCCTACATGCCCCTCAGTAAGGAGCCATATAAGAAAGGACCATCCATTGTTTTTTTTAACATGTCTCTTCCTTCCACCATGAACTCTAATATGAGGGTTCTTGGAAAAGTTTCTCACACCTTTGAAGTCCAGCTGGATCCCTCTTCCTCTGTGCATTTGCTCTAGCCTGTGCCAGATCAGGCATATATTACCTCAACTGTCATTGGTAAGCCAAGCATGTTGCATGAGGAGTATGTTTATGAAGGGAATGCCCATTCTCCTGCATGGAGTCTGGGCTGTCATCACTGCCAGGCTCCTGCTGTGGCCCCAGGTGAACTGGAAGTCTTACTCTGCCTAGAAGGCTGCATGCAGATCAATTCTCCATACTCCTCATCCCAGCCTACTTTTCCCTTTAATTAAAAGCAATCCTCTTATCTAGAACCTGGGGAAAATTAAGATACATTTAGCCTTGCATTGAATAAGTGTATTTATGATCATTCTTGGAAACATAAAATTGTTTTCCAGGAAGACTGTCTCCTGGACTGCTTGCTCTCAAGGACTGTCTGTCTTTATAGGTCTGGTTTGGGGTATAAGTGTGTGATCTTTCCAGGCACAGAGACCACCATTTAGATTGAGTTATGGACTATGCCCTTTACCTTAGTTTATTTGATGTCTTTAGTGATAAAAGAAGAGGAAGAAAATCTGTCCTTGTGCTGCACTCATTTTTATAGATCACAGTCTTAAAAAAAAATCTGTTTGTAGTACAGTGATGATGGCATAGTTTTAATAGGGTGGAAAGCTTTCCTTCTCTTAACCCTTGGTGGTTAAGTTGTCCTTCCCTAACCCTGAGTCAGTCCTCTACTAAGTTCCTCACTATCTCTTTTACTCCTTCCATTCTGTTCCTGCACTTTTTTACAGTGCAGATTAAAAAGTAGGTCAGACCCTCCTCAGGAAAAAGGCCCTGTGTTCCTACTCGTCTCTCTACTTATGGTCATGGAAGGTGATGTTGGAGTTGTCTTGCAGCTCTGTCACTCACAGACCATGCACCTGTAGCACAGAGACTCAGTCTCTTTGTTGTCTGCCTCCTCTTTCTCAGGTTCAAGTTTTTTCTCACACATCTTTTTGCCATTTCCTCTTAGCTTCATTTTTATTATTGCCTGTATCTCGGTGATTGAGCCTATTTTTCATGGAAGCCCACTCCACTCCTGTGCTCTGTGTGCAAACTGCCTCAGCAGGGAGCACTTCATAGCTTGGCCAGGCCCCTTTGGAGCCCAGCACTTCTCAGGAAGTCAAGGATGGCTGTTTCCTGCCTGTAGTACAGCAGCATTTCCAAGACCCCACCACAGAGCAGGTTCCTCCAGATTATTGTCTTCACAAGATGGTGCCTGCCCAAAACTGCTTCTAATTGGAGTGTAAAGCAAAAGACCATGAGAGAAACAACAGGTTCACAGCATACAAGAAACTAATGAGGTGATATTCAGGGAGTAAACTTATATAGTGAGATAATGAGGCTGCAGTAACCTATAATGAGATTATTCCCCACAGGCTTGTTTTTATAAAAATTCTAATGTTCAGTCTAGATTTTCATCCCACTGCTGCCAGTCCTGTGCATTGCTGCTGCTGTCCTCCAGCTATGAAGGCCTGAAACAGCCCTGATGTTTTTGAGTTTTTAGAGGAGCAGAAAGCATCAATATGCCTAACTTTGGACGGGGGACTGCATTCAGTGTTTGCAGAGGATGGTGAGAAAGGCTCCTGGGGCAGACATGGGGAGAGCAGATTCAGCCTGCCTGGCTCAGGTGGTGGAGATGGCTTTCAGAATTCAACCTTTCAGCACAATTCTCATGTTCCAGTGAGTTGTCAGCCTGCTCTTTGAAAAGGCATCCGTGTAACTCTGTGAACACAGTCCTTTCAGATCCCTTCACTGCTGTGCACTGCCCTGTGAACTCAATACACCAAGAGGGGAGTTCACACAGATCAATCTCTTTTATACTTTGCATCTGGTGCACCATTCTCTTTTTATAGCAAAGTCACTTGAATTTGACCTGTGCTGTCACAGCAAGGGAGATTCTGCAAGCTTTGAGGATAATAGATTTGTTTGAGGAAACGAATGTGCACTTTTCCCTAAGCCTTGAATTAATTTGATTTACCCCCAGTAACTGTACTCTTGTGACAGCAGTGTGACCTGTAAAGAAAGCATTTAATATTTTCTAAAATCCTTCAGTCCTTGACTTTTCTGTGAGTTAGTCCCTATATATACAGACATTCATAGCCAGACTGACTGCTCCTTGTTGCCCTTCTTGCTAGAGAAGTATCAGCCTGGAGATGACTGGAGCATTTCTGAGATAACTGATGTAACTCCAGTTCTGAACTGTGAATAATATGTGGGGGCTGAACTGCTCCAGATCAAGAAAGAAAATTAAAAAAAAAAAAAAAAGAGGTAAAAAATCAACATGAGGAAATTCTTAGAAATTTATGAGCATAAATTTGAGCATTGGATAGACTGGCATAGATACTGTGACAGTCTTAAAAAAGAGAACTGTTTGATAATTTAAGTTCTTTATTTTGCTAATTGCAAAAAGGTTACTTCAGTCTAATCAGTTCTTCATAATAACAGATCAAACGTATCATCACATCCCTTATCTACATAAGAATATGCACTAGTTCAGTCCAAACTGGTGCCATGTGTTGCATGAATATTCTTATTTAATTTAAGAATGTATTTCAATTTATTATCAAGCTGCCTTGAGCCTATAGACAGCAAACCAGAAAAAGATCTGTCTCAGTAGATTGCTGAGTTAACCACACACTTTCAGAGCAACTTGTCTCACAGGGTGCGGTTCCTCTGGCGGGCTTGTAGACATCTTTATCTGAAGTGGTCACCACAATCTGAGTATCTGGAGTCAGTGAATCTAGGGCACAATTCATTCCCTCCTAAAGCAGATGCATAAATGAGATTATTGTAATTATACCATAAGGACATCTCTCCCTCCCCATTGCTCCTAAGTGGAGCTAAAGGGGACGAGCTCATCTGAAGGGCTCTTGTCTCTGATGCTCTCCACTTGGATCATATAACTTGTCCTGTCCTGCTCCAGAGAGGTAACCTGAGCCAGACTGGACACAAGACCCAGCCCCACAGTGAGGTCTGGGAGGGCAGAATCTGATTCTGCTTCAGGGGCTGGTGGGTCTGTGTGGGGCTGCAGAACATAAGACCTGAAGTATTTGATTATTGCCACTTAAGGCAGGGACAGCAATACCCTCAGAAATGACAGAGACAGAGAAAAAGAGCCCAATGCCAAAGTGCAGTGAGGTTATGGGGTGCTCAGGATGTTCACCTGACTGCAGAAAGCATCTCCATGGGCCTCTCACATGTGCTGGGAAAGAGGGGTGGTACAGATAGCAGTGCATTTGCAGGAGAGGAGGACAAAGACATGCATGGTCTAAATTGCAGAAGAGTGGAAATAGCTGAACTCATGGGCCAGTGGACTCTGAAATCCCTAGGGGGAGAAATGATCAGGGGTATCAATAATTTTAAAAATGTAACCCTGGCTCCAAGAGCCCAGAGAGCAACTGCCAGTCACCTTGAGGGACAGCTGTCCTTTCCCTTCTGTCTCAAGACAGACAACGTGAGTGATGGAGGCTGGAGGTGTCGTTAATGTTTGAAATTTCTGATGAGAAACCTCAGGTATCCTCTGCTGTACAGGGCACAGGATGCCTGAAAGCCATCACTCTGTTGACCTTCCTGTTAACTTTTCCTTGCAGTCAAAACTGTGACTTGTCAGGAGCAGCAGATCTGCTCCTCTTGCATCCTCTCCCTGGCCTCCTCTAGGGCACACGCAGGCAGGATAAGGACTTGTAGGACAGAAGAAAGAGGGAGCTGCCTACTTGATAGGTCAGCAGTTCAGTCTGTGGCCACAGCTCACTCATCCCCTGTGGGCTCCTCTATGAATGATCCTGCAGATACACTGAGCTTTCCTGAATCTCGTACGTTTTGGAAAGAAATCTATGACTACCGGTGTTCAGAAGGCAGAAATTCACTTTGTGAAATATTTTCATTTAATGATCTTTTGGTCCTATTTTCTCCTAACAGGAGAACCCCTCTACACTTTCTGGAATATCCTATTCATAAAAATGTACAAAGTATGATTTCATATGGAGTTATCTGATGCTCAATTCACTACTGACTATTAAAATTTGTGAAATATTCTGCTCGTTATTCTTCCCCTTAAGAAAGAAAAACAGTGACTCAACAAAAACAGTTGAAGTGTTTTGATATAAGTGAATAAGCATCATATGTCACAAAATGGTGGCTGTTGCTTTGGTTGTTTTCTGATCTGTTTCTCCCCAGAAGGAACTAGGGATTAACTTGGGAGTAATATCTCATGGGATATTAACTCACTTTATGGAACATGTCAAACTGCTCAGTTCCTAAATGTTTGTCATTGTGATTGATTGGGTAGGAAAGCTGCAGGTCACAGAGGCCAGGCCTGGGGTTTGACAGTCATGGCCTGTAGCTAAGCCTAGCCTTGCTGATCTAGTATGCTACAGTCCTGGAGAAGAACACACCTTCCTTAAAACTTTTAGCAAAAGATAAGATGCTGGACTTTTTGGTCTTGCCTGGTGGAGGGGATCCTCTGGCTCTCACAGGACAGTGTGAACTCCAGTATGAAGCACTGCAGGTGAAAGAAAAAATTAAAAAAATGAGAGCCCACAGTGCAATAATTTTCCAGATTCTATAACTAGGTCTAATTAACTTCTGGGAGAGCTTTACAAATTCCAAAGGCTTCTGGGTGTTTAAATCTTTCTGACATCCTTCTATTATCTGAGATATTAAGGTAGTTAAATCCTGAGAAAAATGTAAGCTATGTCTGCATATTTTGTGTGGTGCTATCAGTTAATCCGAAGGCTTTCTCAAGGAATCTGGTTCTTAGTCTGGGATTTAGAAAAATTACATTAATGTTTCTTTCCCTCCATCCCTACAGCCATCAGATTTAAGTTACAGTCTCTCCCAGCTTGATTGCTACAAGTTCCTGCTCTTGTGTCTCTTGGCACTCATTCCTCTCTTCTGAGTCTGCAAAGCACTGCTGCCCACCTTGCCCCTCTCTCTTGCACTCACTTCACCAGCACCATCCAAAGCCATCCCATGATTTTCCTCTCATGTAACTCAGTCCTGGGTCCTCCATAACCCAGCCAGGTTTTACTCACCCACACTTTTGGTCTGGATTCCCAGTTCAGACCCTCCTCTTCCTTGATCTCTTGCACATGCCTGTTTTCTCATGAGATTTTGAAGAAGATTAACTCAGAAAAAAAGGTCCTGTGGCACCTGGCCCAGACAATGAGGAAAATCAAAGGTTAGAGTTAGAGGTTGGGGTGTTTCTTATGCCTCTGGAGGAAATTGCTTCTGCCCCTTTTGCTGAAACCACCAGTGAGCCAACCAGCTGTGGACTAAAACAGCAGGTTAACAGAAGACCTGAGACCTGTTAGGGGCATAGCTAAGAAGGATTAGGCACTGCAAAAACTAAGGCAGCAAACTGACCTACAGCTGCAAATCCAGCAGAGCAGGTGCTGCAAATCTAAACCCATAGCACTGGTGCCTTGGCACACAGGGAATGTGAGGGAGCTGCCAGGATGAAGTCTTGTCTCCCCAGAGTTCCTTTCTCTGCCCAGCAATGCAGCTTTGGAGGAAATGGTTTGAGGACTGGGAATATGGGCTCCTTCCTCTATTGCCTTCTGGGTGCTCAGCTCTGGGATCCATCAGCTCTCTGGGACACAGACTAGCCAAACTTGACCCGGTGTATTTTGCTGGGTGGGAGGGGCAGGAGAAAAGGCTTTTAGCACTGATTTACTGAAATGTGCTCAAGGCAGGATCTTCCCCACCCAGTCCTGCAGTTTCAGCCATCACATCTGAAGGGTGAAGTGCTAGCCTGTGTATAAACTCTGCAGCAGGTTTGTACTGCAGAGCATTGCTGAGCTCTGGCTGCCAGAGGGACCCACTGGGGCTTGCCAGGCTCCCACTTGACCTGGGTACTCTGCACTTTTCTGCATAAAACCTAGCCCATGGAAGTTGAATGTGAAAGTGCACTCTGATATGTCCCAGTGAGCTGGAGGGTAAACCCAGGTTCCCCCTAAGAGCCACCTGCAGTAAATTGCAAAGGAGAGCATGGAGAAACGACAGGTACAGAAGGAAAAGTAAAAAATACAAGAAAGACCAGCCAGGATGAATGTCAGTAACTGACAGAAAAGATACTTCCAACTCTCAGAAGTGTTGCTAAGAAAAAGGAAAGAGAAAACTTTTTTAAAAACCGATGTTTAGGATTTTTTGTACTATCGAAGAGATACTAAAGGGGTCAGATTAGAGAAAAGGATTAAGGCCCAAAATCAGTAGCCCATTTTAAACTTAGCATGACAACAGCTGGCAAGGGGCTCTAGGAAAGGAGTGGAATTGTTTAAAGGTCATTGGAGTAGCTGGGAGTTAGGAGGAGAAGGTGAACATCAGCTTGCTCATGACTGATTCAGATTCTCTTGAGTCACTGCTTCTATTGAAGAATCCAAGCCTCTGAGGCTGAAGGACTGCATCAAGAAAAAAGGACATCCTCTTCTGGGAAAGGCTGACAACAGACAACAATGATGAGTGCCTTAGGCAGGGACTTGAGCCAACCTGCCCAGCAGATGATCACGTCCTGCCAAATTGCGCTACAAGTAAAAAACCTGTACCAGGCTCTCCTCCTCTAAAAAGCTTCCACAGGGAAAGGGAGCAGGGTGTGTTTGCAGCAGGGAACTTCTGTCTGGCTGTCATGGCAGTATACCATGCTGGTCTCTAACACTTTTCTAAAGCAATATATAACAAAAAAAAAAAGTAATAGGATTAGCTGGTTAGTTGCATTGATGAGGCCTAAATGTGATTAGTGATTCAAACTCATTCTGTTTCTGTATGAAGTTCTTAGACTGGAGGTCACTTTTCACAGAAGAGAGATGATGCTAATCATTCTAGGAGCTGGTAATTCTTTATGTCTAGTTTGTTGTGTGGTAGCAATAGCTCCTGAAATTAGAGGGCTTTCTGTTGTGGTCTCAAAGGTTGCATTTACTGCTGGTATCTTCTTTACTGCAAACAAAGTTGCTGGACATAATTACATGGAAAGATCAAATTGTTCAGTGTTTTACTATTACTTAATAAGGAGATTTTTTTTTCATCACAGGCTAGAATTCAACTTGATTTAGTCATCCAAAGTGAATAAATATGAGCCCTGTAAGCCTAATTTAACAAAGGTTTCAGTTGCACATGCAGAGTATTTCTGATTGTTTGAGGGAGAATAAAAAGCTAAAATGAAAACAGTCTTTAAGTGTTGTTTTCTGTACTAAATATATCTATTAAGGGGTCTGCTTTGACCAGGCAGATTTGATGAATGCAATATGTGCAATGTTTCTTGGTATTTCCCTATTTGAAGATACATCATATAATCATTGTTGTCATGTAGCCTATGACATCAGAGACACAATCCAAATGTGTTCCTTCAGCAGTAGCTTGACAACTTGACATGAAGTGCTTTTGAGAGAGACTAAGGGGAAAATATGCTGAAGGTTCTCCAATCTTGCACAAGAGAATACCAAAATATTCATAAGGTATGAGGTCCTAGAGAAGCTGCAGCAACCGTAGCATTTTGAGAAGAGATGTCACTGCAAATGGATATAAAACAAAAACCACAGTGTTTGGGATTCAAAGACATGTCTTGCACTCGTATTACTTGTACACAGTAGTACATTTTGTTCCCCATTTCAACACCAAAATGGGCTGCCATGAGGTTTGGAGCCCTTAGGGACATTTGAGTTGGGCCATATTGCAATGCTTGCTGTGACAGGGACATGTTCAGCACCATGACAGCCTGTTTCTGAAGTATCAATCCAGAGTGCATGGGTTCAGAAATTGTACCAGGACTTAGGAAACAGGATGGTGCTGTGCTTTTATTAGGCAAAGGCTGAACAAAAAGGTACCAGTAGATGTAGAAGCCAAAGAGCACCCAGGGTGCCTCCTGCTGAGGGATCACTGATAGATTTTTCTCTGCTATCATTACTGCTTCATTCTTCCTAAATCAGTTTCAAGCCTCTTCATAGTCAACCATGCTATTTGTTTGTTTATCCACAGATCTTGCAGCTCTGAAAACTCCCCTTTCCCCTTCCCAAGAGCAGGATGGAAGAGACAGAGTGGGCACCATGCAATCAGATGACGCACAGGATCTGGGGGAGCACGGCATTCCAGCCAGTCAGGATCTTTTGGGAGCTGCTGCAGGAGCCAGAACCATATGGAAACCTGTCCTGGGAGCAAGAACTCAGAGCCTGCATGTGCCTCAGAGGCAGCAGGGGCAGCTTGGCCCGGTGTGCCTCACTGAAATGAAGAACAAAGCTGTCTTGATGGAGCTGGAGAGGGTGCCCAAGAGATGCCACCTGCACTCAGTGGCAGCAAATGGGACAGCACCTCGGCACATCCCTCAGCCTCATTACTCCAAGTTGTCTTGATCTCCACTTGGGGTCACCCCTTGGGTAATTCTGCCATCAGCTGCCTGGCACTAGTGCCCAGGACCAGCCTGTGTCTTCTACCAACCTGCAACCCAGGGGGCCCCAGCAGAGCTTTCACCACTGTGTTGACAGTAACAAAATTCACTTGAATTTTGGTCATGGAGTACAGATTGTTTGAAATGATGAAGGAATATTTTCATCAGTTCTCTGAACAATAATGAACAGATTTATGCATTTGTTTAACAATCAGTCATGCATGAGATGTAACAATTTCCACTTCCTGTTTCTTGTCTATCTTCCTGTTTTTAAAAAGTATTGAATAAACAGAAAGTACTGCTCAAAGGAAGGATTTGATTGTAACTACCTTTTCATTGCTTCAGCTAGAGTGCATAAAACTGCATTTTGCGCTCTGATGTTGATCAAATTTTTGGGTACTAGTCCAGAAACTTTGATAGTATTCCAAAGTAAGTGGGTGAGTATTAAACAAATTAGTCTTGGTCTATAGTTTTATAGATCAGAGCAGGATTATTTCAATTTAAATAATTGTGTAGTTGATATGGTTGCAAAAAGTACATACTCAAAAAAACCCACAGCTTTGTTCAAACAAGCATTTTATTTGACCCAATATGCGACATTTCATTTACTTTTCATGAGATAAGACCTGTTAAAAATAATTTTGCTGGCTTTCAAAATGAGTTTTTGAAAGAAAAAATGCTGTTTCATTTTAATAGCAGCAGAACAAAAAGATTTGACTTTTCTGATCTTCCCTCTCTAATCTCCATTTCCCCTCAAAGTTATTCATTTAATTTTATCCCAATTCACAACTGGATTTAAAAACTGAAATATGACATCTGGCCAAATCCATGACAGATGTCTTTTTTTACTTCAGTGTGCCATTATTGTAATGACAGGCCTTGCACCATGCTATCAGGGAGAAGGAGAGAGGAAGGAAGTCTGTAAGAAATAGAGGATAATTTAATATCAGATATTTTTCACAGTATTCAAGACAATACAACTAAAGACACACTAAATATAAAATCCCTGCCAACTGGATCATAACAAATTCAGTGTTGCGGCTCCACACCAAAAATCTCTATAGAAGCTTAATTATTTTATCAAAAGTGGCAGAGCAAGATAGTGCAATTTTTAACAGAAATGGAAGGAACCGCTGCCATAAAGTATTCACCATTCATTCATATAGTATGGTCTAGATTTAGACCATACTAGATCCAGGGAAATAGAGCCATATTAAAGGTGAGGTGTTTGCAACTTGCAGCAGCAAGATTGCTACTTCTGCAGAGGACCTTCCTTTATTGAATTGCATGGGCTAACAGTTCATTCTGTGAGAATGCAAATCCCATCACTCAGTAACTATTTAAAAACAGCATTTGATTTTAGATCTGGGTCTCTGACAACTAAATAGGGAACTATAGGATAGATCTACAACAAAATGAACACATTTCCAAAATAATGGAAAGATCCTGTGATTTTCTAATGTTAACTACATAATGCTCATTGCTGCTTTAAATTCAGGCTCATCTGAGACACAGATAGAAGTAACACCTTAACTTCAAACTTGTGTCTTTTTGGCAATCATGACCTTGGTTTGCATTGCAAAGTTACAACTTTTTGCAGATGTTGCTGAGAGACATTTGGTCAGAGGAGGAGAATAGCCAAGCATTTTTGCATCATTGAAGATTAGGAGGCTTTTTGGGCCGGGTGATGGCCATAGGAGCTGGATATTGCTGCTAAGTATTTAATAACAGACCGGGTTATATGTAGATATGTGCTGTCCGTTTGTGCGATTGGATGCACATCTTCCATTAATTAACACTGGGAGCAATGCTGGGCGATGTTTACGGCTGGAGCCAGTGGTGGGAATGTGCAGAGCGGTGTGCTGA
>VYZP01032292.1:1575-55773 GCA_013400635.1 Hypocryptadius cinnamomeus | reverse complement strand
TCCATCAGTCTGTCTTGTATGGATTTAGCATAACTATATTACATATAGTTATGCTAAATCTAAGAGAATAACTATATTACATATAGTAAGAGAACAACTATATTACATATTTTACATACAAGAACAGTAACTATATTACATATTGGAATAAGTATGTTTATATGTGGAAATTAAGGATTATATATTATTTATCTTGGTAAGCAATGTGCAGGTATTTTACTATCTGTATGTCCCGCTGTAATTATTGATTGACATTCAGTGTTCCACTGCTAGGGATGGGTTTAATTGCATTCCTCTAGTACTTTAAACTTTACTACTTCTTTCCTACCAGCATAATATTAAAAACATTATTTTGTCTTTACGCACTCATGTTTCTGCATTCATTCTAATTTTTTTCCTGGAGAGTCTGCTCTCTTTCCAGTAACCCTTCTCTTGTACACTTTATTTTTTTTATCCTAAATTAATTTAAAATTCATTTCATTAGTCCTCAGTGTTTATCTCAGCTTAGCTTTTTAGAAAAATCCATTTTTTGTGTGTCTACATATGACATAGTGTCAAGAGACTTACATGTCCAAGCACAACATGTCATCTAGTTTACTTTTCTTTGGCTATTCAGGACTGTCCACACAGAAATATTGCACATTCATCAAGTCTGATTGCCTGGACTTTAAACAACAGCAATTGTTCTTTCATATTACACATCCACAGAATCACAAAGTGTTCTGAGTTGGAAGGCACCCACCAAGATCATCAAGTCCAGGTCTTAAGTTAACAAGCCATACAGGGATCGAACCCATGAGCTTGGCCTTATCAGCACCACTTGAGATAGCAACAGTTGAGATAATTCCGTTTAATTCTCCCTCCAACTGTCTCCCAAAAATGCAGAAAAGCTAGCCTCTTTTTGTCTTTTGGTATTTCCCTAGCTGTTAACAAGATGTGAAAAAAAAATATTCAAAAGGCTTTTCTTACTTTGCCTTAATGATTTCTCTGGAATTTGTGAATGTCATTCATCTAGATCAGTTACTTTGTCAAAATGTAATGGTTCCATATACTTAACAGTGTGCTGTAGCATAATCATAAACCCTTTAATACCTTCTGTGGGAAAATACATTTTCATCTTCCAGATGTGACCTTCAGCTTTTGTCAGAAAAGCCTATACTATGGAAGAGAAAACACATTGAGTTATCTGAAATACATTCTTTAGTAACAATACTTCTTATTCATGTTACTTTATGACCTTGCAAGCTAGGTTTGACAGATAACTCTACATATTCTATGCTTATAAAACCATTTCTTTTTACCATATTAATGCCATTAATTAGCATTATTATTACCAACATTAAAGTCTAAATTTTGCTTATCATCAATTTATCAATATCTTCAGCCTTCCTTGCAGCTACAAGAACTCTCCCTTTTCCATATGAAGCATTTTCTTCCTCCATAAATAATTTCATTGAGTGTGAGGTAAAGTCTGGGTTATCTGGTCCAAGCAATCTAGCTTACACTTGGCATTCACACACTTTCCACATATGTGAGTGTACACTTTGAGAGCTTCTACCTTCTGCATCAGACTGTTGTACAGAGCAGAACCATCTGTAGCTGTCTGTAATGACATATACAGAAAGAGGGAAATTCTAAATTTGCTTCACACTACCAGACTTGTGCATGTGATGTTGGGTGTTATAAGAGGGAGGCAAAAGTTTGCAGGCCTTACAGCACTTCTAGCAGTGGAGAGCAATGGAATAAGAGGCTGTATAACATACATGAGCCTGTTCATTCATGTAGTGCAAACTGACAGCTCTGAAACTCTGTACTGTAGACAGAGCTTGGTCCAATGTGTATGATATTACACACATGGCAAAGCTTGAATATTCCATTTCAGATTTTTTCCACACTGCTCAAGTATGAAGCACCTGTCTGGTGCTTCCCAGCCTAAGCATGTTGATAGATCATGGGTTATTAGTTTTATATCATTTCATTAAATGTTCCCTGACAAATGTTTTGTGGATATGCAGAAAGAGAGAAGCTGGGTGTATAAATATACCCATGCAATGTACAGCGTCTAGAGAAACTAATTACACTACCACCAACAATGAAAGCATCAAAGTACACAAGGAGACAGTTGTTACTGTGAAATCTTACATGTCATATCACCATACAAGACGAGCACTTGACTAGCCAAACTACAATACATACACGTGTGTGTGTGTATATATATATATATATATGCTAGATAACAAGCTTTGCACGGCTTTCTGCACAATTAGAGCATTACCTGAGCCAGTCCCTGTTTGAGACAGCTGCAATCAATGCAAGATTTTTCATTCCAAGCAGTGCCATTCTGTGAATCTATGCCAGTTTGCACTGATCCCATTTGCACCCCCCATCAGTTCATGCTATCACCCTCACTGTGTGTCTTTTACTACTATTGTGCCTTTCATCTGCAGATCACTTCCCTTTCATGTACTGTCATCTCCACATTTTTCCTTAGAATAGTATTTCACTTTACTGATTCTATATTTAAAGCTTGCAGCTTTCCCCATTTGCTTTGTCTAATTGGCTCTTAAAATCTTTTTCACAATGAAGTAACTAATTAAATTATTTTGATCAGTTTCCAAAATTTTCCTGAGGAAATGAATAATGTATTGGTTTGCATTATAATTTTCTTAGCTATTTAATGTAGGTAATTTTGGAGCATTTTTACATTCATTGAGACAGAGATAAAGAAGCAAGTTTGGCTCTGTAGGGAAGCTGGCTTGGGAAACTGTTTCCAAAGAGTCCTATGGATCAGTCTCTACCTACGTAATATAATATAAATAAATTGTCCTTGAAGCATAGACTAGAGTGTTCCAAACTCATGGAAAATCAGGGTTATACTTACTCCTACTCCCATTCTGTAGTTCATGGAGTCATTCAATCTTTTACACAATCTGCCATATCTTCTGGGGCAGAGTTTGAAAGTACCTGTCCTCCCCAACAATCTATATGCTGGGGAACTTTCCAGGTCAGATTGTGCTTGCAAAAGCAGAAAAAGAGGCTGAAACAAGATGTCCTCTTGAAAAGGCTGAGGAGGAGGTAAGAGGAATCACCACCTACTCCTGCTCTGGTTCCCTTTTAAAAGAAAAAAGATTGATTCTTCTATGTGTTTTTCTGTGAAGAGGAGGATTAAGTTCCTACTTTCATGGTTGTAAATCATGTGTGGAGAGAAATGCATGCAGAGAAATGCACAGTTAAGCACGTAAGCCTCCAAGAGGGTGGGGATTTAAAACTTGAGTGAGTCCTCAGGGCTTTGCTTTTTCTGCCTCACATGGCTCAGTGCTTAGGGCTGTGCACACCACTATAGATATACATTCTTTCTTTGCCATTATATAGGAAACTTACAGTGCCAACCCAAGGCCACAGATTCTGCCACAAGTCTCCAAATATTACATGGTATCAAAGTCCTTGTTTGCCCAAAACTTAAATCGCTATAACTTATCAATAATTTAATTACTTCTTTTACCCGTGTAATGCTGTATGCCACTGATCATTCAGACACATGAAATGTTTCACAGCTGGAACAGAGCAGGATATGCATGCAGGTATATGAATGTCAGCACTGTCAGGCAACATACTTACTGATGTACTGTATTTAAATCCTTCTGTACAAATGGACACCAAACCTGGCAGGTGCTGAAACCACTGATGNACACATCAGAAGCCATGCCTCCACCTGTTTTGTGGTTTTATGGTCTTGCTACAGCTCTGAATTTCTCTTCTTCTCACCCACTGCTCACATGATCACAGCCAGAATATTTCTCCCTGTGTGATCCCACTGATGCAGTAGGGGGCAAGGAAAAGGAGCAGGGCAGAGGTGTCAGATGCCCTGGCATGGTTGGAAGCTGTAGGTCCTGCAAGAAGAGCCCAGTGTTCAGGGTCTGTATTCAGGAGTGGAGGAAGAGCAAGGTTTCAAGCTTCCTGACATCCCAAACTGCAGTGTGATTTACATGTCGTCTTCTCTCCCTGGTCAGATGCACAATCAGCTCCATAGCCAGCAAGACAGAGCAAGATGCTAACTCTCCCCCTTCCAGCACCCCTCCAAACCTCAGAGAAGCTTCATCCCAAGGCCCTAACAGAGCAAATGCCAGCTGGGGTGATTTCCTCACACACTGAGTCACCGTGTGGGCTGAACACTCATCCTGAACTGTGACAAAACCACCTACCTCTGAACTTTGACAACCTGTGCCAATAAAGTTATTGAGTGATCATGACCATTTTCTGTTAACTTTTTTTTTAATGTTTCATTTGCTAAAAAGGCAATTTTAGCTCCTGAAGAAGGCATTTTAAGCAAAATAGTATGGAAAGATAGTATGAATGGGATTTTTCTCTGTCATCTCTCTATGCTTTTGATTATTCTTGACATTCTATAATGTTAAGTTATAAATAGAAAGCATTTTGAAAATGTCATAATATCCTGAGTCTAATAAGAGAATACCACTGCTAGAAAATATGCTTAAGAAATCAAGATTACATAGCAGACTCAAGAGGAAGAATTAAACTGGGCTTCAATGCAATGGAACTTAACAGCTACAAGAAAATGTGAACTGTGAACTCAAGCTGGAAGCTACAATTGAAATGTAAACATTGCTTATTGAAAGCAAGATGCCGCATTAATAACAGCAACCACAAAAGCCGAAGACTTGTGGCATTACTGGATAGAGCAGGGATGCTTTTCCACCCTTTCAAGTGGATCTAATTCAGATTATGTCCCCCAGCTAACCCTGATGTCCCCCAGCTAACCCAAATGTTCAAAGTCCTTGTACTTGATCCTTCAGTAGAGCATGAATTTGTTTTGGAATGTTCTAGCTGAATTGATTTCTTTTTCTCTTGCCTTTCCATCTCATATAGAAATTATTCTCATCTCTTTGCAGGTCTTCTGTGTCTTAACTCAGCACAGGTAAAAGGGCTGGTACAGATGAATCCATGACAAGCTTTTCCAATTCTCATAAATTAAATTGGAATATTTACTAAAGATCAAAATCAATTCTTTCTTTCCTATGCTTGAACCTAAAGCACAGTGCAATTTCTGCTTTGATTTGTACAGAACACTTTGCTGACTATATCAACAGCTACAAGTTCACCTCACACTACGTGGAACAGAGTTTGGCTTCTAGAATGTGCCTGTGAGATTTCAGGGGCTGAGCACCACTCTGCATCACCCCTCCAGGAGGTACCAACCACTGACACCTCAGGAGTCTGGAAACGGCCAAGAAGAGTCACAAACATGGCTCGACTTGGTTTTGACTAGTACTGAAGAATAACTAAAGTTATAATAATAAACCCATGGCAATAAGTTGATATGTGCTGATGTAACTCTCGTGAAAATTTCAATGAGTGATCTGCAAGATCAGTAAAAATTAGACTCTTAACATAGTCAATAAAATGGTTCAGAAGTATTTCAGAAATGAATATATGAAGCAGAAAAACTTCTAAATAACTGAAATTTCTGTGGAGCTTTGCCCAAAGTGACATTTATTTCATTATACCATCCCATTCTAACAGTCCCTTGTTTAGGTATCTAAGGCAACCAATGAAAACCCAATGAAAAATACCTTTTTCACTCTAGAACTCTAGCTTCTTGATTACAAAGAAATGAAGCTTTAATTACCTTTGGGTGATTAAAGGTGACTGGTCAGAGAAGAAAACAAACAGTATCTAGGATCAGTGTAATGTGGCAGTCCCATCTGCAGTAGGGCAAGGTCTGTCACACAGCTGCTGCCCCATTGTGGAAATGTGGAACTGTGGAACATCCACAGTAATAAGCAAAACAATGGGGGTCTTAAAAACTCTACAGCAAAAAATACAGATTTTTTTTTTCATCTGACCCAAGCAAAAATATTTGGCTATAATTGCATGATGGGAGAAAGAGCACCCTTTGAAGTTTAAGAGTTACCTGCATACTTAGAAAATGTTTTCCAAGATAGGTCATTTTTCTTCCAAATGTGACTGATCTGTTCCACGTGAATGCAAATTCTCATTTCTGCTTTGTTATTTGTCAAGAAAATTGCAATCAATATTATTTTAATCCACCTCATATACAGTGTTGAACCTTTTATTTGTCTCAATGAATAAATAATTAAAACTGAGACTGTGCTCAGTGTTTTCTGAGTATCTTAAAAAAAAAGCTGGATTCTCCTTTTCACTCTTAACCTTTGAATTATGGACCATCCCATTGCCTGGAAGCAACTGAAGTTCTTAAGTTATAAACAGCAAATTATCTTCTTGCTTTTGTTATTAAAACAAAAAAGTAGATATGTTTGGGAGACAAGAAAAATTTAATATAATCAGTAAAAATTGATATTCATATTTTCTTTGGGTTTTTTTTTTCTTTTTCAGCTTTTAAATTAACGTTTCCTGGGCTTGATTGCATTAATTTAGTTTTAGGAAAGATTGCCATGTTGGATATACATATGAACCAAACATTTACATTAACACTAACAGCAGTCATCAGAAATTATAGGAAATCTGTGTGTACCTACTGATGGAGAAGGTGAATTCCCACAATCCCAAAATCCTTAAATGTACATAACAAAAGTAATTTTGGTAATGTTTTGGAAGAATATAAATAAATGTCCTGTTATGATGCATATTTCTGCACCCAGACTGACATTCCTCTTTTGAAGAGTTTTAGCATCTGTAACAAGTAATATTTATAACACGTCAGAAGTAGAAGTAGGTCTTGAGAAAATCAAGCTGACATTTAGAGAGCTACATTTGGTGCAACTCAAATTTACTGCAGCTGCAGTAGAAATAATCTGAGCACTGCCAAAGATGAGCTACTTATGTCTGTATACACACAGAAAAATTTAAACTTCTCCACATTTAATTTCAAATAAAGGACAGTTTTACGGCTGATCAGTGCAGTATACAGGATCTCAAGCATGACAAAACCATGAAATCTGAAGGAATTTCCATCACAAAGAGCCTAAGAACACACCAATTTCTTCAAAACTTCTTCACAGCTCTCCCCACTAAATCCAGGTGTAATGTAGAAATTTGGTGTAATTCCTTCTTAATTATGTTGAATACCATTTGCAGATAGAATTTGTAGAAAGTTAGAGAGTCGATGCTTTCTACAGCTCTTTATATTTTGGATAGTGCTGGATAGAGGGGGCTGGGGGAATACAGGCAAAGAAAGCAGTGGAATTTTAGGACAAATTCTTGCTATAGAAAACACCTCTGTGCTCGCTTTTCCCCAGGTACTGCACAGCAGCTGAGCCACAGATGCTCAGCTCCTCTATGGGTTTGGAAGGGTCACAGCCAGCACTGTCACCCCACCAGGGATGGCATGGGAGCCACATCATCCACAGGGACTACAAATTTCATCCATCAATTTTGGCTCAATGGGAAGGAGGAAAACGAGACATTCAGAACTCCGTTGGGCCAAGTCAGCATTGGAAGATTTGACCATTAGGGTACATTGGATTAAAGGAGAGATCTCTTCTTAAATTGTCCCCTTGAGGTCACTTTTTTTACTATCTCAAAGTGAATTTTTACAAGAAGTTTATGGACCATGGGCTTTAGGGAAAAATTTATGCCACTACAAGCTCAGTAAAAGGGAAAAAACAGTGTTTAGATTCTTTTTAAAAATGGCATTGCTTACATTGCTTACATTGGTGCTTGCCTTATCCACATTTCAGTGTTGTCTCACAAACAGTATGGACTGTGGTAAACTAGAAATGCAATAGAATAATGGTGGAAATAAAACCAGAGAACTCTGCTGACAAACATTTTTTCAGATGTTGTTTCTCATCATAAAAATCAAGTTCCTATTTCCAGTCTTAGAAATTACATAATTCAGATGGTATTTTCAAATGTTTGTCCCTCTTCCTTTTTTTTTCCCTTTTGCACAATTGTCCTAGGGTGACTTTATGATGCTTGTATCCCCAATCCTCTGTTCTGTTTATGCTGGATATTAAGTTCTGCCCCTCTAAGACTGGTTCCGAGAGTGAAGTGGGGGAGAAGGAAAAGTGGTGGAATTTTTTGTGGCTGTATTCACAAACATAGATATAAGAGCTTCAGCTCTCTCTCAGTGTGTTGTCTGCAGCACAGACAGCGGGAGAGAGCTCTCCTTTGCTCTTAGTTAGATTTTTTTAGTTAGCTGAGGCCAGAAGATGTTTGGCACTGCTCAGCTATTGTTCAGCCCAGGAACACCAGGACTATTGTCCGGGGTCCCCCCAAGCTGCACTGCAGCCGGGACACCAGACCCGAGCCCCGGAGAGACTGAGAGAAAGCCGGGGACACACCCAGGAAAAGGACTCTCTCCAATCCACAGAAGGACCTTCTGAATTTGCCATCTCTTCAGAACAACGAGAGGATCCATTGTTTAATATTATTCATTTTTTCATGTTTGTGAGTACTTTGCTTGTTAAATAAACAGTTTTTTCCCACTTTTCTCGGAGGAGATTTATGTCTCCTGAACCGGTAGGGGGAGGGGCTGCTTGAATTTGCTTTATAGAAGAGACCACTTCAAAAGTTTCCTCCCAAATTTGCCCTAAACTAGGACAACACTTCTTAAATTCTTAGACTTGCCTTATCATTTTAATGACATATGAATAACATCCACATTGCTGTAACATATTGAGTTTCATTGAGAATTATGCTGAATATTCTGGATATGCTTGAAAGTGTTCCAGAATTAAATAAAATAAATAAATAAATAAATTAGGCATATGTTGATGTTTAATACAATTTTTGCAGAAATCTGCAGTTTTTCATTAACTTCCTCTGAAATCTTTGAGTCATCTCATGAAGGAAAGAAAGTCTATAATCAATTTAAGAGACTAATCATTCAATCAAAGAACAATTTAATCCATATTCAGTGTGATCTCTACAGAAACAGAGTCAGACTTTAAAGTGTTCATTGCAACCTTTTCATGAACATTTTTACTTTTCAAGATAAATTACTCACTCACCCAGGAACATCACTGATTTTGCAGGAGTGTCATCATCCAAAGCTAAGCCACTCAAAACCTTGTAAATTTATGGCTGAAACTACAATTAAGAGTAACTTCTGATAGATTTAAGGAAATATATGAAATTACATTACACAAATGCCCTTAACCTTGTCCTGCAGATATGATATTTAATAATTGCATTTAATTATATCATCTTATTAGTATCAATTGGGTTTTTTTTTAATGTGTTTCTTCTTTTTTGGCATCCTAGAGAGAAGAGATAAAGTTGCTGAAGTGCCATACCTATGGGTTCTTTCTGCTGGCTCAGAACAACAGCTGCACATACCTGTGGGCATAATTTTGCAGCTAGGACATAAACCTGTCAGTCAGGAAGAGATATAAATGAGTTAAGTTGCATCTGGAATTAAATGTGCCTAAAAAGTGGGGGCCAAAAAAATCCACAGACAGCAATAAAAAATCTATCCCTTCTGGCAGATCTGACATGACCCTGATCTCTCATGTCATATACGTGTCAATATTGTCACTAGTGCAATTGTTCTGAAGGGGCTAGTCTTGACTGACACCATTGGGGAAGTCAGAATCAGGCCCAGAGATGTTTGGATCACCAGATGGATTCCACAAGTGTCATGGCCTTCCCAGTCTCATTCACAAAATCATTTGTTGCGCCCACTGCCAATGGAAGTGTCCTTGCACAATAAGCTTCACTCTTCATGCCAGGCTTTTCAAGAGCAACAAATCACCCAACATCAAGCCATGCTGATATCCCATAGCCTGTCTCTTAATTTTATGATTTCTCACAATGAAGCCAAGGCATGGAACATGAGGGAGAAATTTAACACAGCTTCTCTGTTCTAAGCACTGTCTGAACTGGAAAGAGGAGGGTATCGCAGCCAACATAAATTGCTGGCACAAATGCAAAGTCTGCACGTGACTGAACTTGCACAGAAACACTCTGTGATTCCCTGCTAGAGATTAGCTGAGGATGGTTACGTGCTTATAGTGCAGATCATCTCTTCCACCTGGAAATGAAGAGCAATTCAGGGTCTGAACAGGGTCTGTGGCTTCAGGGCTGATCCTGTACTGCTTGATCCATCACATTTGCTCCTCTTCTGAGAGGGCTGCAGATCCCAACATTAGTCTTGTTCAGAAGAACACAGACTGAAAGGGTGTGTGTGGAGAGAGATCTTCTACCTGCTTAGTTTTTTATTTGCTTGTTTGTAAGACAGTGATTGTCTTGTTCTGTTTCTATACCTTTGAAAAAAAACCAGAATCACAGAATGGTTTGGGTTGAAAGGGATTTGGCTTGAATTGCCAACAGCTCTGTAACATCTTGAATCAATGCATTCAACTGCTACAACTTGAGCAAAAGGGAGACAAAAACAGGCCACGATGCTCATTCTTTTTGTGATAGAGACTTCCAGATATACAGATGAATGAAGCAAGGGCTACTGAGTTGCTCTGCCTTTCTGGCTTTACAAAACATCCAACTGGTTGATTGCGGCTATATTATGCTAAGCAACACAAATAATGGAGCCCTCTTCTCTCATACTATTGATAATGTCTTCTCTGTTATCTCTCAGGTGCAGGAAATACTGTAAGGTATATTTTAAAAGTGAGATAATCTTTATCTGGGAGGTAGAAAACTACCTTCTTAAGGCAGAAAATTCTATCTGCATCAAAGTCACAGCTCCTAACTGACTTCTCCACACATTGGCTACATGTAGCTGGGGCAAAAGAGGAACTTTTAGGCTCCTGACACCAGCAATACACTGTCCAAACATGTACATCTTCTAATGCAGCTGGGCTACGTCAGCTCATCTTCTACATCCTTATCAGTTATTCCTAACCAACTTCCTTATCATAACTACTTCTTCATATCACGTCTGTTTGTTGCAACATTATGGCCCACAGGCAAACAACTGAAATGTTTTAGCTCATAATTTCATGCATTTCTAATTTATTGTCTCACTTTAAATCTCCATTAAAATTAAAATAGAAGAAGGGGGGAAAAAAGCCCTTTGCATGCTTATTCACCAAGCAGCTTTCTAAGGTTCTTAGAGGTCTAATTATGATATGAAAACATGATTTCCAACTTTGCAGATGATACTAAATTGGAAGAGAATAAAAACAAATGAGGAATAATTAGGTAGTGCAGCCAGATATAAAAGAATTTAGATCATTTTATATTTCAGGAATAATAGATGGCAAATGCAGGGCTCTGCAAATAAATTGAGAATAATTAGCCTCACAGTGTGGCATAAAAAGTGGGATCCTGTTTAGAAAGACAAGAGGCAACAACACACTGAGATAAATTCTGAACTTTGATTGCAAAATTCATGTCTAAGATTCCTTTATATCAATTGCTAGCAGTCTCAGTGGTACTCCCCTAGAAATGAGATAGAACTCAGTATCAGCAAGAAAAACACCACTTGGCCTCTGGGAAAGGAAGGGCTACATGGTATAGTCTGAGAAGAAGTTTCTTCCACAGCAATTACACAGGACTGTATTAGCTAAATAATGGACCACAGGCTGTATTCAATCTGAAGGGTGTCTCTGCCCAAACCGGTATCTTTCTCTGGGGACAAAAAGAGAAAGAGTGGGGAGAATACACCAAGGAAATGTTTTGCTTCTTTGCTTGAGTGCTCCTGCAGAAGAGCCACCTGACTGCGGCAGAAATGCACTACTTGTTTGGAAAGAGCTCTAGGCAGATCAGGAACAGTCATTTTTTATTTCCTTACATTACGTTATGTTCTTTAATGTATTCAGGCCTGAAGTTAGAAAAAGGTTTCCAACAGTTGAGCTGGGAGGTTCCAGGAGAGCTGACAGTGGGAACAATGGTGGGAAGACACCTTGCTGGTTTTAAAATGTTGCTTTATGAACCATGACTAAATGCTGAGATTAAATGCTGAGATAGCTGGGATGGCAAGGGACATCACCCTAAGAGATCACCATGGTTTCCTACGCTGCTGTTTTGCGCTCTATATACTGCTGCCTACTTCCCTTGACTGAAACACAACCTGTCAAAAACGCACTCCCTCTTCTGCATATATCAGCACGTTAATTTTCAGCTATGTGATATGGGATGTTCTTCTGCATCAACCCAAGAAAAAAAAAAAAAAGAGCCTTTTTTTCTTTTTTGAAGAGATGAAAATTTGTTCAGGAAACTGTTGGGTTTTTTTTATTTTATTGAGTTTTCTGTTCATTTTGAAGATGGGTGAAGATAGAACATGGACAAATGCATGGGGGAATTAAGATCATTGCTGGTGAGTCAGTACTGCAAGGGATTACTGACTACGGAATATTTTCACTGAAAACAGAATTAAATAGACCCCTCTAGAATAATGATGTCTAAAATCCATCATTAGTTCATGGAATTTGAAAAGTATTGTGTTGATCTGTTTATCCATCAAGAGGTGCCTTTTTGGGGGTGAAGATTTACCTTTCTAGGTCTTCTTATAGTAAACTTCGAGCTTTTTTAATGATAGCAAAATAGTGACAAAAGCTTCATTTTAGGGCTTTTATACATTTCTTTCTAGCCATGTTTTCCACAGAATAGGTCTGAGTTATTAGCCACCTTTCAAAGCATGCCATTGTGAAAGGCCATTGAAATCTTCCAGATGCAATGAAGTGTATTTCAACATTTCAGTGCTAAATGCCTGCATAATTTATGGCAGAGTGCACATAATTTCTCTGTATGGCTATACCTAACACAGGCTCATTTCACATTTGAAATTCAATTCTTCCAGCTGACTAATTGATTCATTTTCATAAATACTCTAAAATTTGTAATAAGAATGATGCTTTGCGGTAAGATATTGTTTTGGCCAGTACCCAAATTAACTATGAATATTTACTTTCAACAAAAGCCAGTGGGACCAACAGCAAATAATGAAAACATAATGATTTATAATTTCTTTTTATAATCCTTTTGTTACAAGAGATTCAGCAAAATTTCAAATCCTATAAACCATCCCCTTAAAATAGAGTTATTATATTACTCAGTCTCAATTTTCTGTTCTCTGCTTCCTTCTGCCCATTCCTTCCAGGAGCCCTCCCTCTGCTGGGATCCCTGTAGTTCTGTCTTTGGGTGTGAGACAGTGAACAAGCTTTCAACAAGAGCTTTGATAGCCACTATGTCCATGATCCTTCACCAGAAGAGTTGAATTAGGATGTTTTCAGGGAAAGTGGAAAATAGTTTGATTCCAGAAAGAATGATAAATCATTCCCAAAATCCTTGAACATATATCCTGAAGTCATCCGGATTTCAAGAGCAAGCACCTGGTTTAAAACATACAAGCTCAGACCAAGGCAGTGTTCTCAGGAAGGGCTGATGCGGGTTGCAATTCAGTTCCCACAAGTCCCATCAGGCCAAGTTGTGCAGCTGCTGCAGGAAAAATGGGATTAACATAAAGTATGAAAAGCGATTTGTTAGTCCAATGCAACTCTTGCATGGTCAGGCTTGGAGAGAAGCACCTGCACTGATGATGGACACTTCTACCAACTCTAGACTTTTGGGAGCATAGCCCAACCTTGTCACATCACCCTTCTCCCCATCTGCAGTACAGCAGCTCTCCCTCCTGCCTGACCATTAGTCTGTGGAACTGGCACCTGGCATTTGGGGAAACAGGCAGGATGGGCCTCAGGTACCTTTAGGATCAAAGATATTCATTTATAAATAATATCAGTTTTAGATTAGCATGATTTTAAGTGTGTGAGAATTAACTTAAAAGCCGTGACTATCATTGAGCTCTCTATGTCCCAGAGCTCTGTAACAGAGTTCAGGGACAAGCACACCTTCCCCTGAAACCCATCAGCTTCCCATTCTTCTTAGCTCTGTGCTATTGCCTTGGGCTGTTTTAGCCCCAGATGGGACAGGAAGAGGCAGCAGAACCAGATCTCACTCTGTCTCCCAGCCACTTAGGAAACCTGCCACTAGGAATCACAGCTGCTGGAAGTTGCCACACACATCCCAGAAAGCAAACACCCTGTGAACTTGCACTGCAACAGACAGGCAGCTCCCAGGGGGGCTGTGCCCATGCCCACTGCACCATTGAACACTTGCACCGTGGCAGCAGCCAGAGGCCAAGAGCCCAGAGCCCAGGGCTTGGCACCAGGAGCCCACAGCCTTGGCTGCCATCAGACTGCCTTCAGCAAATCCCAGCTGTGCCCTCCTCTGCACCCTGGCTGTGTTCTTGCCCTTCTTTTTCTGCAGAAGTTATGCACAGTTTGAGCTTTTTCTTTTTTTTTTCTTTTTTTTTTTTGTCTCCATGAAGTTTTATTGGCCCAAGATTAATCACAACACTTAATTAAATTTTGTTAGTGATATATACATAAGTCTTTAATTTATTTGTTGTTGAGAGAAGTAACTCTGTATAAATAAAAATAAAAACTATTAAAAAGTTAAAAACAGCCTGACTTTCTCTGCAGAATTTTCAATCCTCCAGAATTCAGCAAAAATAGAATGAAGTACTTACATCTTCAAAAAGCATTAAGCCAAGTACTTCATCAAAGGTTAAAGTGCAGAAATATGAAATAACTGAAAAGTTGGCTCACTGGACTGCAAATTGGCCAAGAAGAGGAAGTGAATTTGAAGAAGAAAAGAATTTATAAGAGGTTTTGATAGAGATCAGCAGATCTTCAGCCTCTCAATATTATATTAACAATGGCATCAAAAATTTCTGCTGTCAGTTCCTAGTAGTAAATTCTGGTTAACAATAAGGAAAGAACAATACAATCAGAAACAGGAAAATGTAAAATATTCATGCATTGCAGTACTCATAAATAATAACACATGAGAGGGGAAAACAGTCAAGAAAGGGATCTCTATCTAATGGAAAATTGTTGCAGAATTACAAGGAAAACAATTTTATTCCAGAAAGAAAGTCTGTACCCAGTTCAACCAAAAGTGCAGCTCCTATAAATAAGACAAGCTAAATCACCTTAGAATTAGGCTCAGCTTTCAGTTTGGGTGAGAAAGTCTTAGGTGTATATATATAAGTGTGTGTGTGTGTGTGTGTGTGTGTGTGGGTGTGTGTGTGTAATTAGCAAAATATAATCTAGATTAAACTGCCAACAGTTTAATCAGTCTTTGTTAAAGACTGAAAGCATTTAATAGGCACACATTTATACAGTACAATTTTTATCTAATCTGCAGTGTCCTATTTGTCTCAAACCACATTCCCAAGTATTTTCCACTCTTGCCAGTTTTGTAATCATCACAGGTTCTCTGTTTTATCAGCATGAGGTCCACCATGAGTCTGGGATAAACAGACAAGTCATGGCCACCAACTGCCCTGCATCACCAGAGATGCACCAGGGCAGATTGTATGAGCAGAGAGTTAACCAGGGATCACAATTCTTAGCTCAAGTTTAAAAACAAGGATTTTTCTTCCAAAATTCTTCATTTTTTCCTTCAAGCCCTATAGCTTCCTACACAATACGCAGTGGTGTTATAGCAGAAAAACTCACCCTTCCTCTAATCAAAGGCTTAGGCTGGCCTTCCAGTTGTTGCATCTCTGCCAATGCTCTAGTGAATTAAATTAAAATGAAGCACTAGATTTCAAAGGACTTTCTCACTTCTTTAAGAAAGAAAAAGGAAACAAACAAAAGAAACCTTGTAATTTAAATTTTTACATAGTATTTTCTTTGCATGTCCCTTTGAAATATTCCCTATAGGACTGCATCTCTAACTAGACATTCTTTGCAATTTTATTGTTCAAAATTCCTGAGGTAATATTGTGAATGACCATGTAAATGTAATAAATTTCCTTCATCCTTTCATGGTATGCTGGTTGTTTCCTTGTTAGATGCCAATTTAAAGGAATTTCTGCAACTCTTTTCGTAATTCTGAATTTCAAAAATAAGGGAAAAAACATGTTAAAGAACAGTCTTTTTCAGGTGTGTATCTCTTCCATGCTCTGATCTTGGACAAATTTGGCCAAGAATGCAGACAAACACTGAGCCAGGAATCAGGAACTGACTTGAGTTTTTATATTTGCATTGAACCAGTGAACTCAGAGAAATTATGGATTGCTAAAATTTCAACATGACCAGGGAGGACATGACAAAAGGAGTTTGAGAACCTCAAAGAGATGTCTGATGATATTAGGATAAGGATAATATTAAACAGGGGAGAAAATCTATACAACTTTCTCAGAACAAAAATGCCATCCTATGCTCCTGATTGGTAAAACAGGCAAATGGCACCACTGAGTCAACAAGTACTGTAGTGGCTAGATCTCTGCACAGAATCTGATGGATTTCTCCATTGTGAAAGGAATCTAAGCAAAAAGTCATGAAATTACTTTCTGGGATTTGGTTTTAATAGTGCAGGTAACAAAGAGGCAGTGCTGTTTTCAAAAGATTGTCTCATTCCTCATTTTTCCAGTCAAGTTATAGCTATTCTATCCCATAAAATATGATTCATGTCGAACAATGGCAATTTTTTTGAAATCTATGATACAGCACCTGTATTAAATGTTTAGGCATGAAAACAGAAAAGGATGACAGAAATGTAAAGACACCAACTGTTTAAGAATATATATATAATGAAATAATAACCATAAAAATATCCCCATAATAAATGTTCAAAATTAAAAGCTTTTGCTTGCTCTTGGTTCTGCAAATTGTGTTTATCTGAGTAAACATAATTCTCTTTGAAGACCAGACTCTCCTTTAGTATGTATTATTTTCCTGCCAATCAGCAATTTCCATAGCTATGCAATTGCAGTGTGGCCAGAGTTCTCTGGATGCTTCATTACCAATGGCATCCACTTCTCCCAGTGCCACTCTGTTTTTCAAAACCATGCACTCTGGAAATTACTAGTTTTCATAACCCAAGGTATTAATGAGAAAAAATCAGGGGGAAAAGAATGTGTCCCCAGATCTCTTTACAAAAGGGCACCAGCGCAGGAAATAACAGAGAGACAAAGCAAAAGCTGAAGATTAATATTCTTGTTTCAGCCTGACACATTCATTTTCCAGACATCAGTCTAAGAACATTCATGGTAACAGCAGTGGGAAATAGCCTGTAAAAATTAAGTGACTTCATCTTTATAGACAGTGTTTTGGAAGAATGAACTTAGCAGAATATTTGATAATTCAATGCCTTAGAATCATGGAATGAGGGTTTTCAATTTGCCTAGCTATGGAAAATCCCCAAACAAACTTATTGAAAACAAACGCTATTATGCATCTTCTGGTTCAGAGCTCACCACACAGGACTACTCTTTCAAGGGCACTTTTCTTAATCCTTTCTCAAAGGTAGGTTCACACCTTTCCAGTGAAGGGCTTATAATTTTTCCTGTATTAGATTCATAGTCATCTGCATTCTTTGCATTGACTGATTTCTGACTTCCTAGTATTACAAGCTTTATTTTGGCCAGAACTAGATTCCTGCTTTCCACTGGAAGTTATGAATCTTTCAGTAAAAGCAAGACTTACATAAAAATGAAGATGTCAATTTCAAGTGGGTATGTACAACTGGAAAAGCAGAAAACTATGAAGACAAAAATAAGGCAATACATCACTAGGAGCATCAGTTTCTTTTTGATGTGCCATAATATATCCCATAACGTCATTTAAACATTGTATCCCATAATGTCATGAAACAAAATTTAAAAAGTAGTTTCAACGGGCCAGGCCTTGAATTACTATGAATGGAAGTCACAGTCATCTAACTGCACTAAATGGATCCCCTTTTTATTCCATTTTTAGACCTTCCAAATACTGCAATTTTTAATTATGTCTCCAAAAATCATTGGTTTTTGTCAAGCTACACATTACTTTCTCTAATTATCATCACATACCTCCTTCCATGTGAATTTCTTTTTCACTGAGGAGATCACTAATAATCCAAATGGAAATTTGGTGCAATCACTTATAAACTGCTTTCCATTACAGAAAAATAACAGAAAGTTTAGTAAAGTCTTTCATGCATCTATGTAAACTATGAAAATATAAAAAAAAAACACCAAAGATTGAACATAATGAGCAGAAAAAAACCATGAAAGTTACTTCCAATACACTTGAGGCACATGGTTAACCACAAAGTCTGGAGGCACTAATCCTGAAAAGACTACAGCTTTGGGCAGAATCTCTCTCCAAATGCTGACATATATATCCAAGAACAGTGACCATTTTAATGTTGAAGCTACTTGACATAGCATGACAGATAAAATTAACCTACAATGCTAAGCAAAAACAACTCAGTGCATGCTGATCTGAACACAGACTTTCTGTTCTACTGGAAAACACCAGATTTGTTTTCATTATGATAGGAACAAAAGGAAAAGCTGAATTTTATTTGTAAGGAAAATAATTGGATAAATTTATATGTTCCACTTCAAATTGAGTATTTTTATCCTGATTTTGAGTTAATGTTATGCACAAACTACAGGTTGAAAAATAAGAAGTATTTTGAAATAAGAAACCACAGAATTTCATTATGGATAAGACTGAAAATTACATTTTCATCATTTATCCTTAATTAGATTTTATTGAAAGTGAAGCCTCACACAAAATTTTACTATTTATAAATAAAAATTATTTTTCCAATGGGAAACTTGTATTTTGGAAACCTCTCCAGTTTTTACTTTTAAAACTGAGAAAATAATGTACCCATGTTACCAGTCCATAGTACAACTTTTAAATGGCTGATAATTTCATCAGAACCAAATCAAGCCAAAATCCACTTAGGTGAAAACCAACTTGTTGGAGCTGACAGACAGTTAGAAGTGTAGATATTAGAGACAAGGCAGAAATTGAGTGCAAACTGTGTCTTGCACACTGTATACACTGAACACCAGTAAGCAGATAACATTACAGAATGAAGAGCATTAAATGTCCAGAGCAGCAGACACAGAAAGAGGAAAACACTTAAGAAATCATCGAGAAGTGGAAGCACTGAAGAAACATTCACACAAATACGCTACAATGTGAACAAAAATGATGCTCTTAGAGGCTGTTGCAGAAATACATTATGGGAAGGAAAAAGTTGGAGTATGCACCAAGACTTTAAGTGTAATCACTACAAACCAGGCAAAATAGGAAGAAAAAGAGGCAAGGTATTTTATATCTTGCAGACAAGTCTTTATTCAGAAATCAGTTTGGGGAACTAAAATTCTGCAGAGTCCCTAATTACGCTCAGTTTTGTATTAAGCCGCAAAAAATGGAAAAAAAAAAACCACTTTCAGCAAGAGATTAAAACAAGCAATGGCTCAAAACATAAAGACCATGCACTTAGCCTTTATTCATATGTGAAAAATTAGTTCAAACACTAAGAAGAAGTCTAAAAAATATGATCCATGAAGCTGATTAATCTCAAAATTAGAATATTTATTATGTGCTGAATTACATGCATTTAGCCACCCAACATTAAAAAATTACAATCCAGTAAAATGAATGAAATGGTTGTACTTCAGACTGTCATAAAATGTTGTTTGGAGAAGTCATAGCTGAAATACAGTATGTTGTTTAGTATTGTGATAAAGGTGATCACAAGTGAGGAAGCCAAAAAGAATGGACTGGAGGTTTTGCAGGAGCAGAGGGGGGAAAGGAGGGTCACTCCAAAGGATCTGCTACAAGCAAATTTTTCTTCAGCAGCTGTGGGACAAACCCAAACCCTGACAACATCACTGCTTTAGAGGCTGGATAGAAAACATGCTTTATGCCTACTGGGTAGTAGGATGCCTCCTTTTCTCTAGGAGCCAAAAAATGCTAAGGTGAAAGAAGAAGTTTTCCCAAGCCAAGTTCCAGCACAAGAAAATATAACTGGAGGCGCTCAGCCCCAGGGACCTGGAGTGCTCAAGCAAAGAAAAACTCTTACCTCAGGTTCTAATTTTTATTTGATTTATATCAGAAAGAATATTTAATAGCTCCCCTATTCACCTACGTGCTCTGTAATGCTCACACACACAGGGTATGAAGATTATAAGACAGACTAATGCCTCTCTCCACTGAAATTACTGTAATAGCAAAGCCATTTTGCAAATGACAGTGTAAGTATCAGCTCAGATAATTCTGGAAAATTAATGCCTCAAATGAAATGCTGCCTCAGAGCTGAGGGAATACATTTTATTCTTTGGTCCTTTACTCTTACTTTATATATATTGTTTACTACTCTGGAGTATAGTTTCTTTTTTTTTTTTTTCACCCCACTCTTCAGCATGAAGCCAGTGCAGTCATTTAGCAGGCTTACAAACCAAAAAGGATCTCAGAATCAGCTGAGTGCTACTGAATGCTGAGTGCTACTAAACAGAGAAAGGTGAACAGCTTGCAGGATGAGGTGGAGATCAGAGGCATGCACTCAGTCTCCCTTAACCTGGAAAAGGAGATGGGAAAGCCACACACAACTCCAGGCAGCAATTCATTCATCTTAGGTGCCCTAAAATTGCTCTGCAGAGGCACCACTCTCTCTCCACACTGATAAATGGAGGCCAAATCATTAGTATGGACTAAAGCACTTATTTCTGAAGCCTTAGAATACATTAAAGAGATCCTGCACTAAAGACTATCTGACTCTGCAGAACAATGACAAGGAAGAAAAGCTACACAGGATATTACCAGAAGAACAGTAAGGGTGGAATAACAAGGTGACTGGAACAGTAATGCAAGTTTGCTGGTTGTTTGCTTCTCAATTCGTTGATATATTTCTATTTTTGAGACCTAGAGAACTACCTCATCCTATTTATGCTACTAGTAACTTGGTATTTACTACTACTAATAATAATTTTTCTTAAGCTGAGTTTGTATATGCCTCTCATTCTATCAGATTGTACAATTATCAAACAAAAATGGCAAATTCTTTCCTTGGCCAGATTGTTGGAGGTTTTTAGTCCACAGCACATAAACACAGGCTTTATCCATTATGTGGAAAATATCCATAATACATTAAGCACACTCCAAGAATCCTCTAAGATGGTTGAATATAAAACAAAATCAAGTATGGAGCCTATATACCTCAAAGATGCTCTAAACTGCAGCACATTTGGATCTGTGTCATACAATGAAGAGAAAAAAAATTAATTCTTTCTCAAGATGCTATTTACTATACACAGTTCTTCAATTACATTAATTTTAATTTATTATCTGTTTTCTGAGCCACTTGATGTTTTCAGTGCTTCAAGGCTGTGGTATCTGCTTTTGAGACTTTATGTTTGAGTTATCATAGGGTTTCAATTGTTATAATAATCGTGGTAATTCATTTATTGAGTTGTCTTTCTACTGAATTCAGGCTCCAAGTCAATCTCATAAATGGATGAAATTAACTCTGTCACTGAATTTACCCGGTTGCAGGACATCAAAAAGTACTTTGCAGAAACTCACATTCCCAATCTGCAAAAACCATCATGATAATGGACCACTCAATGGATAAGAAATTTGCTGAATGATGACACTCAAAGAGTTGTGTCAATGGTTCAAGTGGAGACCAGTGATAAGTGGTGTTCTTCAAGGGACAGTATTGGGATCAGCACTAACATCTTCATCAGTAACATGGACAGTGGGGTTGAATGTGACCTCAGCAAGCCTGCCAACAATCCCAAGCTGTGTGGTGGTCAAGATGCTGTAGGGAAGGGATGCCATCCAGAGGGACTTTCCAGGCTTTAAAGATTGGCCCATGTGAAACCTCATGAAGTTCAGCAAGGCCAAGTGCAAGGTCCTTTACCTGAGTCAGGACAATCCCAAGCACAAACAAAGGCTGGGCAGAGAATGGATTGAGAACAGCCCTGGGGAGAAGGACTTGAGGCTGTTGGTGGGTGAGAAGCTGAATGTGAGGCGTCAATGTGCACTTGCAGTCCAGAAGGTCAGCAGTGTCCTGGGCTACATCCAAAGCCCCGTGGACAGCAGGGCCAGGGAGGGGGGCTCTGTCCCTCTGCTCCACTCTGGTGAGACCCACCTGGAGTGCTGTATCCAGCTCTGGAGACCCCAACATCAGAAGGATGTGGACCTGTTGGAGCAAGTCCAGAGGAGGGCCAAGAAGATGATCAGAAGACAGGCTGAGGGAGCTGGGGTTGTTCAGCCTAGAGAAGAGAAGGCTCCAGTGACACCTTCCAGCAGCCTCCCAGTACCTTAAGGGACTACAAGAGAGCCAGAGAGGGACTTTTCACAGGAACAGGTAGGGATAGGACCAGGGGGAGTGGTTTTAAACTGAAAGAGAGCAGGTCCAGATTAGACACTAGGAAACAAATCTTCAGTGTCAGGGTGGTGAGACACTGGCACAGGTTGCCCAGAGAAGCTGTGGATGCCCCACCCCTGGAAGTGTCCAAGGCCAGGCTGGATGGGGCCCTGAACAACCTGGTCTAGTGGAAGGTGCCCTCAGCAGGGGGTTGGAACCAATCTTTGATTCTATGATTTGAAGATTTGAGGATTCCATTCAGGGCATGTCAATTATTAGTCCAAAGCTAGAGCTAGGAAAAATTTTGCTGGTTTTGGAATCCATAAGTCTGCCACTTTCTTCTGACTGAATTGTTTGATAGGAAACATACAACATTGTAGTCAAAGTCAAAAGGAAAAAATAAAAGCAAATTAAAAAAAGGAAATATAAAATAAACAAATGAAAAAAGAAAAATATAGAAAATAATCACAAGCTATTTTGCTGCTAAAACTACTGGAAAGCACGTACTACTGCATCTTACCACTTAGACAATAATTTTCATTTTTTTCTTCTCTCCTTCCCTTTATTACAGTTTTTCTTGCATGCAATTACACTATTGCTTTAATTAGGATCAAAAGTGAATATTCTCTTTCCACTTGGGTTCAGAGAGGTCTCAGAGCAAGTGAATTAGTTTTCTAGTAGAGTTACTCAGTGGTCAGTAATAATGACGCCTCATACACTTAACACTTTCTTGATAACCCAAGCATAACAGAGGTCATGGTTTGTTAGATAATGGGATGTGCAGGACTGAAAATACTGGGAGACATTAAATGCAAGATGTTCTTGACAAACTGGAGAAACTGAAGTCTGGAAAAATGCAATTCACTAAGTGTAAATTCTAGCTCTAGATAAGTGTACACAAATACAACATGGGAAACAATTGACCATGGCAGCAGCCATGCTGGAAAAGATCTGGAGGAGGCAAACAGAAAATGACTCAGCACTGATCTACTGCTGTGGAAATTAATGCTCCTTATTCTAGGAGCTTATACTCCTTATACAAACAGGAGCTTAATCTCTAAGTGGTACAAAATAATCCTCTTTCCTACTTTCTTCACCAGCCCTGGAGTCTCAGCAGATCTGATGTGTCAGGTGTTGCGTATCCTTTCAAGAAGGATGCAGGCAATCAAAAGAGGACACAAAGGAGAATGCTGAATAAGGTGAAAGAGATTTGACCTCTGGAAAAAAAAATTTACATTTGGAATTGTTTTATCTGGGGAAGAGTGCTTGCAAGGCACAAAAGAAAATATGCTCTTTGTGAATCAGAAGAAATAAGAAAAGCCTAGATTGTAGCAAAGAGCTTTGAGAAGTTTTTTTATATTGGTTAAACCAGTAGAATAAATTCTTCTGGAAGCTGTGAAAACTCGATCAGCATGGTTTTAAGCACTGCTTGATTGAAACTGTCAGAAATGTCACAGGTAGAGGGATCTTGGCTTGAAGCAAGAACCCCTAGTCCAGATGGCAGACACAGCTCAACTGAATAGCCTGCAGTCTGCCTGTTACACTTCATATTTTTGCTCTGCAGATGACAAAAAAATATACTGGGATTTAATACTTTGCAAATTCCACAAGAAGATAAACATAGGCTTGGCTGGTCTAAAACTTGCACAAGGCATCACACCTACTGTGTATGCACAGGCAGTGTTAGATGGGAGAGAGACTCCCTATACAGCACATGTGATCATCAGACAGCCCCACAGCACTGCTGCTCACACTGCATTAACACACTGCACATGGGGGTGCAATGAGGGCAGCAATGTCCTGCTGAACTCTGTCCTTCATTCCATGACCCCCAGTGTTCCCCTGTCTGATTTCCATGTTGTTTTTGAGGGATGGTCAATTAGATCATTGCTCTTTTTCCTCCTTCTCATTGTTTCACCTGAACCCCTTCTCTACTTCATCTTTCGGGGGTTTTTTCTGTCCCATGCATCTCCTCCATTTCTTCTACTTGTAGCAATTTTTCAGAGCCACGTCTCCTTTTGTTTCAACATGGTTTGCATCCATTTAGAATATGAAAATGTCCTATGAGCTTCTCTTCAGCTTTTGCAGCTGGGATTTCTGCCCTTAAGGCCTTGTCAGTGATCATCCCTTTAAGTGCCAAACATGGAAGGGGTTCACAATCAACATGGAGATGCCAACAGCTCAGACTACCTCACTTACCAAAAAAATCCTGCACCACATCAGCCAGCCCACTTAGTTTTCTGTTGTCAGATTCCTGTAGGTTATGAGCAAACATCGCCAACAGAAGTGATGGGGATAACCCAAAAGCATATCAAACCTGCTAAAATGAAATACTGTTGGAAGATGTGAGACTGGGTACTTTGACTCCTAGTGGCTTATGAAAAAGCAATCCTTAAATATTATTTTATTTGAAAGGCACCCGTTAATTCTGTATAATGTACACTATTAGCAATTGATACACTTCCTTTGTTCAGGGAAATTTGAAGAATAAAGCAGATTTCTGTTTCCATCAAAACACTTCAAGCTGGATTTAATAGTGCTGAAATGCTAATTGTGAATTGTATTTCACATCATACACTGCAGACTAATTTAAAAAGAGGAAAAAACATTATGGTAAATACCACAATGCATTCACTATGAGTCATCTAAGCATATGATGAACTGGAACAATACCAGCAGCACAACATAAAGCAGCTGAATTAAAGCTAGAGGGAGTACAATACTTTTTGATCAGGCCTAGTATATACTAAGCATATATACAGCTGCACATACACCATCAGGTTTCTGGCAAAGAAAATAATATGAAAAATTTTTGTCTCTCCCTCTTGTTTCCCCAGTGCAAGACTTCTAAATATATTTGCATTAAGTCACTAAGAAGCAAAATAAGTAGTCTGCTTGTATGAAGAACAGGCAGCTTCAGCATCTGTTCCCCATGCTCCACTGTGATGCTGACCATGCTTATATTACACAGATGCTTGCTTTTAGCATCCTAATGAGAACTTTCAAGAATTCAATTACTATTAAATTAGCTTTACTGAATGTTATCAGAATGCTTCTGAGGGTTTTGTATTATCCTATCAGCACAGGAAGGAAGGAATACCACATTGTCAATCCAATTATTTTTTTGTGTACTTTTTACAAGAAGGGGAAGGGTCAAGCATATGATTTCTCAGGGGAAAAAGAAGAAGGGAGCTGGCATCTCTGGGAATTCAGTATCAGTTCCTTGGAACTTGAAGAAAGCCACTTTTGTCAAAGCCTCTCAATCCTCTCAGTAACCACCAACTTTTAGTAGTCACTGAAGCATTTCCAGAGACACTGGCTCCCTCTGAAACAGCTATCAAGCAGTCAGGATCCTCATTATCCACAACACAGTGCTGGAATTCAAAAGACATTAGTTTATTCTCTGCCTCATAAAACTTCTCTGAGGTGAAAGAAGCTCTGAAAAAGCTCAAATGGCTTCCTCCAGCTGGGCTCTGAAGCCCTCTTAAAAGCCCTATGACTATGACTGTATGATTCTGAGATACCTGGGTATGCAGGTGTGATTGCTCCCAGGGATAGCTCTGCTTTCAGAAGAAAGGTCAGAACACTGGTCCCTAGCCCTTCCATCCAATAACTATTTATGTTTTCCCCAGTACCTTGAAGCATTGTCCAAAGCAATATTACAGAGGGTAGTGTATTTCAGTTATAGCTCCCTGGTAACATTATGTGAATGTTAGATATTTGTAAATAGGCATTACGTGGACACATTACATTTCTCTCAGCTTTCCTCCTTCACATCCCTGGATACCCATATTTTTCTCTAAAATATGCACTAGAAAGCTCTTTGGTACTTTACTCCTTTGATTTCCATTCTGGTAGTTGTGTTTCCACAACTTTTTTCTGAGGATCAAACATTAACAGGACTCCATTGGTTCAAAATTGCATTCTGTTTCTGAGATGTGTAACAACCCTGTTAAGAACTGAGCCAGAAACTAGAGTAGGGATTTGATATATAAATCCTTGGCTGTCCCACTGTGCCCATCATTCATCAATAGCTCACTCAACTGCCCTACTATTAGAAATAGAGGATGCCAGCAGGGATCAAAGCACAAAGAACTCTGAGTGCATATTAACTGAATTAAATTGTCAATGCATTAAACTTCCATGAATTCACTGGTTGATTTTAGCTTGTGTAGAAACTAAACTTCTACCAGGTGATACAAAAATACCCACATACAAATACATACTTAAAGAAAGAGGGAATCAATAGTCTCATTTCATTGCAAATTTAAAAGAATCAAATACAATTAAAACCTGCTTAGCTTAGCAGTAACACAGAAGAATGTAATTACTTCTCTCAGTGCTTAGACTACCTTCTCTGTTAAAACCTTTTCTTCTGGAGAACTTTAGCTGTTCAGGGAGCATAAAGAACAGTAAATAAATATGTGGCAATAGTAATTTAGTTATTCATATTACTGGAAAAATGGTTGTATTTATCCCTTCAGCATACACAGTGCCATAAGATTGCCTTTTCTAATTTATCAAACTAAGCCAGGAAACAATTACCACCCAAAAATGTGAAATCCCCAGGTACACATACACCCAGCTAACTCATGTTGTGACTGCAATCTGGAACATCCCTGTGCCATGCAGCCACAGGGGACCTCAGTGACACTGTAAGGTGACAAAACAGCACTGTACTCATGGAACAGAAGCATGGCACATTCCATGCAGGAGGCAGCATCCAGGGGGTGCAACATTCTCCCAGCATCAATCCCTTCTGAGCCAGGCAGGTAAGCAGCCCTGGGGGGAGGGCAGCAGCTGTGCTCCCTTCTCCCACCCCTCAGAGCCAAGGCAGGATGTATCCTGACCATTTGCACTCCAATGCAGATATTTCCATGAGCCACCAGCTGTCACAGCACCAGGAGCTCCTGCTGATGGAGGGCAACACACAGCAAAGGGGTGTCAGGCCCGGGCAGCTCCCAGAGGAGGGCAGGGTTTTCCATTCAATGCATCAGCAGCCTTTGTAATGCCAGAAGAGCAACCCCTTCAGCTGAACCACAGCAGAGAAGTCTCCCCACTGCCAGTAAATTGGAGAATTAGATAAGACATCGTGTTTTTAAAGCCGTGCAAAACCAGGACAGTTTCCCAGCTATTTCCCTTCATGCTTCTTGTACATTCATTTTTATATGAGATTTTAGACTAAATTTGGAAGGCTTTTCCAAAGTCAGACCTATGGCTTTTCCCTGTGTTTATTTTTACCCAGCTGAGCTTCCACTGAATTCAATTTTAACCCAGTAAACTTGATTAAGAAAAGCTCTGGGGGGACCTTGGTATGTCTGAGAGCAGGGGCTTCCAGCTTTCCACTTCTCCTCTGCTACTCCAGGATAACTGGCAGCAGCACCACAAGCTACTTTACCTCTTGTCACCTCACAGTAATAATCAATACAAACTAAAAAAGCAAACAGTGCAGCTATTATTTGAGAAAGAAACTGCAAAGACACCCATGGTCTATGGTCTGTGGAGATGACTCATTCCACAGCGCAATCTAATTCCAAAACAATTACAGCAAAATCAAAATCCTCACACAAAGGAGAGACAAAACACAAAGTCTGGACCTCTGCTGAGCACATGACTCTATAAAGCTGACATGACTGCAGAGATTGTCCTGCCTTCTAACCAAAAAGCACAACTGTCCATTTTCTTTAAACTCTTCCATGGAGAATTAAATGGTAAAGAAAACTGACTACAGGGCAGTATGGTTCAAATGTGAGTGCTTGTGCACCAAATTTGCTACTGCAGTTTAATTCAAAAAGAGAATTAGCATTCTTTTCCTCCACTGTAATTTAAAATAAATTACCCACTGACCAAAACCAATAGATTATCATATTAATTGGTAACTTTTATGTTCATTATATTGTAAGAGAAAACCACAATTTCTCTAAATATGTTCATTACTCAGATAATTATCCAAAACAATTATGCAATACAATTACCCAGACAATTACTTAGGAGGGAAATTATCTCCAGATGCATCACAAACTATTCTATGAAGTGCTCAGTATTTATCGTTTTAGTTGTATTGGCTATGATTGATCAAATGAGTCATAGATTGTTCAGTCAATTCTCCATTGTGAGCAAATACTCCTAGAGCAAATATCCACTAATTCTGACTTCAGGTGGTGTAAATATCCATGTGAACATGTGAGCTCACACTTCACATTCATACTCTGGGGCAGAAGAAGTCTGAACTGAAATCTAATCCAGGCAAAATGCCATTTAACTATGTATTGCACTGTCTGTACTTGCCCTTAAAGCAATATTTTCTACCTATTAAAAGCAAATTAGGACAAGTTCTGTGAAACAAGCAGATAAACAGTCAGATTCCTTCTCTTGATCTGAAACTAGTCACTAATTTGGTAGCAAGATTATTTTAGAAATCACAGTTTTCCATGTCAATGCAGAAAATTAAGTGGTAGCTGTTGTGATCTCATACAGTATTGCAATTTCTCAGTCATGTAAAAACACTTAGGCTTTTATTTTAGATCTGAATTTATGGGTTTCTTGTTTTGAACTTAAGATAGATTATCTTTTAATTATTAGCTTTTCTTGAGGTTTGGAATGAACTTAAGAATTCAAAGCACAACCACAGCCAAAGCAGGCAAAATTTGCCTGTGTTTGTGAGCAAAGAGAATGGAAATTACAAATCAGGCTTCAGCATTTATTAATTCTGAGTAAAAAATTTAACAGATTAGCTGTTTTATAATTAAAGCTATGAAAGCCGTAAGAAAGTGTAGGGCTGAATCAACAAATTCTTGAGCAAGCTCACCACCAACTCATTAGTATTTCTGCATCATTGCATTTCTAACATTTTTTGAAAGTTTCAAGGGTCATAATGCCAAGACTCACTGAGGTCCAGTATGGTCTTTGAATCACCTTAAAGAGCAAGGTTTAAAAAGCCCACAAAGTACACCTCGTTTTACTGTTTTGAAACATTGCACATTAAAATATTCCAGTTTGATCATAACAAAGGCTTACCATGGCATACCCTGACAGCACATTCTTCAAAATATTCTTAGGCCTTATTTTCAGATGTTTTTGTCCTAGTTGGACAGATTTGACAGTACAGACAGGCAACTAAGCCCTAGGGCTAGGCATGAGTTTCAGTTCTTAACAATATTTTATCTACAAAGAGCAGCATAGGAAAAGACAAGTTGCTCTGTGCTCTGCAGCTTCTATTGACTTTAAAACGCAAACTCATACTTCCTCCTCTGCTTTCATAGAAGAATTTAATTGGTGCCAAAGTGAAAGATCCCAGCATGACCTGTCTCTACTCTAAGCCACTCCAGCTGTGATTGTGAGCAAATTTGTACATTCAGACACTGCTGCAAGAGAGACCTTCCTAATAAGCTGAGGTTTTGCACTGATGGAGGAAAAAAAGAAGTGCTTGGTTGGAAACAGGGAGAGCTGAGACTTGGCTTATCCCACCCTTAGAGTTAAACAAAGCTTTAAAGGCCTCAATAAAGACCAAATGAAAACAGAAAAAGGACTTGACTATTTACTCCCCACAGAAGAGTTAGTACAGGTAATAGCACTAACAACTTGTGTAGGTTAAGTGATAACCTATATTTTATTAACCTATATTGTGTAGGCATTAGGATTGCAGCTCCTCACACATTTTTCCACTTCTCTCACCAGAGTCTCCCTAGGGAGACTCCTTTGCAGTCTCTAGGTTTTTCACTGCACTGTGAGCAAGTCTGAGTTAGCTTTAAACTACCTGCTGCTGCTTGTAGTGAGAAGTCAGTCAGCCTCAGCATAAGATGTTCACTACCCACCAGTGATCACCTAGTTACAATCTCCCTGCCATGGACAGGGACACCTTCCACTAGACCAGGTTTATCAGAACCCCATCCAACCTAACCTTGAACACTGCCAGGGATTGGGCACTCCTATGTGCAACGCAATATGGGCAATGTCTTACCTCACTCACAGTAAAGAATTTCTTCCTAATACCTCATCTAAACCCTCTTTTCTTGCCCCTTGTCCCTGGAGCCTTCTTTTCTCTAGATGGATCAACCCCAACCCTCTCAGTCATTATGAACTGCACTGCTGCTGCATGGGCAACCCTTGCTTTCACACACTGCCCCCTTTCCTCAAGGTGTTGTGAAGGGGATGGTCTGATGCAAATATACTACATACACCCATCACTGATATGGCAATATCCACAGCCAACACGTGTGGCAACCTGTTCCTCTTTCTGATTTTGACTTTACAAAGCTTAATCCTTGCACATTAAAAGAAGAATTCAACCACAAAGAAATTTAAGCAGTAGTTTGTCTGAGTGTGTTGAGATAGATATTAGAAAAAGAGGTTTTGACTGTTTTCCAGTACTGTTAATGGAGAACCATAGCATGCAGGTAAAGAGCAACAGAGTAAAGAAATTATTGGAAAGATAATGCCAGTTGTTTAAAACAGTACTTCAAATGGGGCTAAATGTGAACACAGACTAAATGGTCTGTGTCCCAATAGTCTTCTAAGGAAAAACTGAAGCCTGCTGAAAATAGTCTTGTTCTAGAAGAATTTTCCCAGCCTCAGGTACTTTTTTATTTACCTTTAACATATCACAGACATATAAAAAATATATCACACACAAATCTGGACTGAATAATTATTTCATCCAATTAAATATATTATTTTAAACTTAGGAAAATAATGACCAAGAGAAATACACAAGCAATGGAAACACCTTTAAAATTCTGTGTCTTTATGACTAAAACATAAAACCACGTGGTTTCCCATAACTCCAGCCTGAAACAATCGAGCATCACCTCCACATGCTTAGAGAAGTGGTTTCTGCAACCAGTAAAACTAGAAAGGACAGCCAAAGTCAGAGGTTAAAGGCAGAGCTGGCACATGAGTATTACTCTTTTCTTGGTTTTTTGTGCAACTGAATTGGTTGATATCCTGAGTTTGTCACATTCACTCCTTTCCATCTCAGTCATAAACAGGGTAACTCAAAAAGCTCCTCTTCCAGTTTTGATACTGGAAGGATGGATAAACCAAAAATTTTATTCTTTGGTAGAGGTCCGTCCCCCAGGTAGCTCATCTGAAAGAAGGTTCAGCTTGGCACACTGGGAAGTAGTTCATTGTTAAGAAAGAAACAAGCTCTGTTTGAGCTGCTGTGCCATAAGAGAAGGTAAGGGAAAATAACCTGCAGGATGGGTTCAGGACAGCATCACTCAAACACAAATAATGGACAGGAGATTTAATGACCTTTGGGGTACCCTTATGGCTGAAATTTGTGATCCAATGAATCATTTATTTGCCACTGACTGTAATGGGACTATGATTGAATTGTTTTTGTGTTCTTCCAAAGTGTGTAGGACTCCATTTTTGAAACCTCAGGCACAAATCAGGAAAGAACGAGAGAAAGAAACTAGCCATAAAGCAGAAAATGTAAACAGTAATTACAAAATGAGTATTTTCTTTAACAGGACTTTTGAACAGAGAAATAGCCATGCAGATTAAAGTCAACCAGACTATTTTTTGGTAAGTCTAAAATATTTTGCAGAGAAGCATTTATTTAAATGACATTTTAAAGAGGGTCCATGACAATTTCAAAAGGAAAACAAGGAAGAGAAAAAGGAATCAAAACACTTCCTTTCTCAGTTTGAAAACTGACATTTTGATTCAAACATTTTCACCTAACAGAATTATAACACTGTGACTTTGTGCCAGTTTGGAACAAAAATAGATGTATAACCTTCAAAAAAATCATCATAAAATCAATCTCTTTTCTTTGACCTGCTGTCTAATTGTCTGGAATTATATCATATAGCTTAAAAAGCTGCCAAGAAATGTCCCAATTCAAAGACATTATGAAAGTAAGAGAAAATAAGTTATTTTTTTTAATGTAACCTCACTGATTCTGTAAAAACCTTGGCTTGATGGCCTCTTTAAATTGCTTTTTTCCTCTATATGTGAAGCTATAAATCCCTTCTTGTTACTAGATGTTTTTGTATTGCTAGTGATCTCTGATCCAGCTGCCTCACTTTTTATTAGCAAAAATAAATGTTATAATGCTATTTGCCATACCACCAAAATCTGAAAATATTTTCAGTTCTTATCTATAATTCTGCAGGTGAGAATTGTATCAGCTGTTGGATGGGCTTTAACTGGAAGCTCACTTTTCCTTTCAAAAACATGCATTAATGGCAGGATGGGCACGGATGAGGCAAATCCCCTTCTTCCTGGCAGCCTGAATGTGTGATGTTGGCAGGTAGGAAATAAATGGTTCCTTGGTCTGGAAACCAATAATGCAAAACTAAAGATCGGCCAGAGGTTTTTTCAGTGTCTCTATACAACCAAACCTCATCTCAGGGACTCCCGGAGTCCATTTCCAGAGCCAGGTCTTTACTCTGCACTGCTGTGCTACCCCTGGCCTGGACGTGTAGAAATCCAGTGGAGGCAACATCTGGCACAACTTGGAAAGGTGAGGTGGAAACAAGCTAATTAGGAGCCTGTCACTAGAGGGCAATGCAGCACTTTAGCTGTCCCATTCCTGCCACCCCGTGTGTCCAGCTGAGCTCTGCAGGAGCTCGGGGCAGCTCCTCATCCCGCCCGCAGCCCGGGGCAGGCGGCAGCGCTGGCTGCGGACACGCTGCCTGCGGCTTTGCGCATCCCGCGGGAGCCAGCCCCGGCTCTGCTCTGCGAGGAAACCAGGACAGCCTCCCTCTGGTCTAGAGGAGGACACTGCTTAAACAGAATCCATTTCATTAGCAGGAGGCTTTTGGGATTTTGCAAAACCTGGAATGCTTGGTGTGTAATTGGCAGGCCATTAATTAGGTCAGGGCATATCTGCAGGTAACGTGCAGGTGACCTCCTGGCAAGGTGATATTGTAGAAGACAACAGCAGAAGAGAGGCAAGAGCTTGAGGGAAAACTGAGTGTTCATATAGGTAAGCAAGAACCCCATTTAAGACCAAGAATCACAGCAATTGTTAGGCATCCAAAAAAGCATCTATCCACAATCAGTTTTGTGCAGAGAAAGAGAGAGAGAGCAAACAACCAAGTTTAGAATGGGAGAGTCCAGAGGATATGTCGAATTTTGAACTTGGTGTTGAGGTGCAATAAGTTTGGTGCCACTGTTATGTTAGGTCTAGAGTTTGGTCTAAGATTCTCAGTATTTAAAGAAGATGCTTATTTTCACAGAAATGGAAAAACGTATCTTTTTCATGCAGATTAAAATTCTCTACCCAGTCATAAATCAAAAATTAACAACTTTATCTAGGTCAGGCCATTGAAGTTACATTAAAATTTTATCCTCATTCACTAAATTTTAATTTTAATGTGGCACATCTGACAAGTCTTGTGGGACTACTTAGAATCCATTGACATCCTTCTGTCACTGGTATCAAAGCCTCATCTTTGAGACTCTTGTTTCCAGATACCTAACTGTCACTGGATTATTTTGTCTCTGCAATGGTGTCACAATCAATGGCTGTGCAGGCATTCACATGCATGTCCCACATATGTCAGCTAAAGCTCATACACCAAAGAAATAAACAGCTTTACCTCTAGAAACACAGATTTCTATGTAGTCACTTAAAGGGGAAGCTATAAATCTTTTTTTTTTTATCCCTTCCACCCTTTTTTAAGTTATTGTAACTGGTTGCCTGTAAGTTAAAACTCCACAACAACTCTACAGTTTAATTTGAAAAACAATATTTAATTACAAGAATGGCTATGAGAAGAAAAAAATATTTTCCATATCACCGCCATTACTTTTATGACTATTTATGGCAGAAATGTTGATGCACTATTTGACAAAACTGTAGACCTGGAAGACATCTAATTCTGGAGTAGAAACAGTTCCACATTATTTATCTAGTCAGTCAGTTCAGAATTATGGCAGAAATTTAGTGTTTCAGCTATTGTGGCCTTTAGCATCTGAGCAATTACCAGGCTTAAATAGAGGCCTCTTACAGAATAATAGTTATTACACATTCATGGAATGTCAAAGTATGTTCACAGATCCTTCCCTGGCCAAAACTTCACTGCCAATATTTCAAAAAATACAAATGGTGAAATGCATATCTATAAGGTAGGTGTAAATGGATTCATAGCAACTTCTTGGAAATTAATTTGACCCAGGAAAGAATCCCCAAACTTTTCTTCTGTTCATGTTCCCAAGCAGCTGCCAAGGTTTGTACTCACATCTCAGACCTGCTGTTAGCATGGCTGTGACTCAATAGAGGAAATACCCTGTTAGTCAGGGCAGCGGGCTAACCCTGGGCTTGTGTGCAAAAGAGAGGGGAAAGATGTAGGACAGAAAGAGACATTCCTAACACATGCAAAATGACAGCACATGGCAGAATTACAAAGAGATTTCCTTTCACTTGCAGTTGAGTCCCATAGCACATTCCTACTGCTGCTGTCTTGCTTACAGGGCCCCTCTGACACACTCAGGGAAACACCACTGTCCTTGTGTTCCCCAGGATGGAAGGTGTTGCACTAGGTCTGAACTCACCAAAGTATTACATCACCCTGCATTTCCCATCACAGACCTGAAACTTTTTCCTACTGGAGAGCTTTAAAGTCTACTTCTTCCTTCTGGGATTCTGCACATAGACCAAAGGCTTTCAGGCACCTGACTTCCACAACAGCATACACTCCATTCTGTCCCAACCTGTCCACATCACTATGCACCAATCTTTTAACCTAAATTTGCAGACAATGTTAAATGTTTTACCTGTCTCACCATCACTTGAAGCTTCCTGCACTGTTTCCTCACTTTCCTCCTTCAGAAACACTACCTCGTATGGGGAAATTGTGTTTCACTTACTTTCCTCTGTAAGAATAAAAGTGTGAAGATAAAACTCCATGAGTGACAAGAAATGTTTCTGCCCATTAGAAATATTGGCCTGGTTCTAGCTACTCTGGCCTGGTCTTCAGGTGGGAAGACTAAATAATGTACCTCACAGCAATAAGCCGCTGGTAATTTTTCTTAAGAAAAAATATTTTATTTACGTGTGTTTGGTGTAGATAATTGACCTTCTAGTTCAAAGCTGAAATTCTACTACTGAATCCAGCTATAACTAAATCCCAAGTATTTGTTCTTCTTGACATATTAGGATTACATTTATTGAACTTCGGCTTTGTTTTTAATTGAATGCTGATGCATAATCTTACCACTTATTAGCCTTATTTCTCTTTCCTGTTGCAGATCCTTAAGTGTTCCAAGCACCATTCCTCCTTAAAACTAAAGCTCCTGCTTGTTTGCTTTTTCATTTCCTTAGCCAGTCTTCAGATTTCATTTTCCTGAGCACCACAGCTATTTATCCAGGGAAAGGACTAAAGGACAGATTCCTTCTGACATTCTCAGCATGCTGCTGTGAAGACTTCTGGCTTCAAGGGCCCATAATAATGGAAGATGAAAGCTTTTTAACAGTTCACCTTCTTGAGTAAATTACCAACACACAAAGTTCAAAATAGGTTCAAAATTCATATTCCCCTCCTCGGGAACTGACATCAACAAAAGCAAAGTAAATGTATCAGGACCACTGAACACACATTTTTGCATTTAAATACAGCAGAGAAAAAAATTACTTTTTCCAAAGGAGAAAAAGAAGTAAATAAAAAGGCCTTTCTATGGAGCCTAATTTCAAGGATATTTCAGTGTCCATTCTCCATTATTTGTGCCTGGATTTATATTATCCGGCACACAAATCAGCCAATTCTGCAACTTGGCTTCATTAAATTACTTCATACATAATTCAAGATGGAAGTAAATTCTCTTCTTCTTACTTACACCCTCCCTCTTTACACCTGCAGTCAGTAATACAACTACATTTTGATAAAGTGGCTCAGTGACTGTTACATCTTCTCCCAGTAGCAAACTGAGAAATATTTTTTAAGCATGGCCATTCCTGTGGCTATGGGCAAGGGTGAATTCCAGTTTCCATCAGTAAAATATATGTGAGCCACAAGGAGTACACTGGTACCACAGAGTCCCTGAAGCCATGAAACATCCAAAGCACTCAGAACAGCTCAAGCACTTTGTCCCACTGACCCACATTCACCACCAGTCCCTGCCCATTCAAATATGCTGTTTATACTCCCCTAAGTCCCTGTATCAGCTGATGCTTGTCACTGATTAACATTCTCAAATACCAAGGATATTTCCTAATTCCAAGCAGGTAAGGACCTCAGGTGTTACAGTTAGGAAGCATTTTGATTACTGTTGGCCAATATATGCAAAAAAAATGAAGAACAGGGTCACCACTTTCTTTTAGACATCAGATATGGCACTTTGCACCAAGGAAAATACCCCACTGAGTTTGTAATTGCCTAGTAGAGAAGTAAAAAAAGGAACTCAAATCATTTAAAACTTTGCTGATGTGTCACAACATTAACAATTTTCCAACTTTAACACGGCCCTGAATAGAACATAGGCTAAAAGCAAAAATAAAATGAAAAAACTCCCCAAACGCCTTCATCTTCACATTAAGGTGGATTTTTGCAATGAATGAATAACCTCTTTCACTTTTAATTTAGACCTACCCATCAACATGGCTGTTATTATTCACAGCAGCAAAGTCCTTGCCACACTACAGCAGAAATAATACCTGCATCTCTGGGTTCTGTTTTCCCCAAGAATTCACAATGATATTTAAATAAGTCTAGTGTGCCATAGGTACAGCAGACAAGGCTGCTTTTAATGAAGGGCTATTTTTATTTCTGTCCCAACTTTATATAACATGACTGGAATTTGCTTGAGGAAGAAAGGATCATTAATAGCATGCCATCTCTCCCCTGCATACAAGGACTCGTGACACCCTTGGACACTTTCAATAGTCATGTTGACATCTATATTCTACCAAGAAGCAGTATGTCACTTACTAAACAGCACAGGCAAGACAGGATCCTTGATGTTTCCATAATACATGATGCAGTGTTTTCCTGAGAGAAGCAAAGAAATACATCTACTGCCAAGTAAGTCAAGAACTGAGGAAAAGCCATCATCTTCTTCCTGTACGCCTCTCCAAGACCGAGCACAATGGGATGCCACTGCATGGCTCGTGACTGAGACTCTGATCCCGCTGCCAACACGGGACCATTGGGTCTCCTCTCCTGCATGGCAGGGAAGTGAATTACAGCATTGAGCGAAGCTTTCCCCAGTCTAATTCCACAGTTCAGTCTTTCAAAAGGACCTTAGTGAGATGCCCAAACCATGTGCTGTTATGATAAGTGCTGGGTGTTCATGTCCTCAGGGCCTACCCGACTGCTCCTGCCACACTTTCCACAGCAATATTTTAATTCAGGATCCAGAGGAGGTTCCTCTGCAGAACTATCTGAAACTAAGTCGTATGTGTGCTTTCCAGATTACTTTTTGAAAACAGATCCTATCTGCAGTCTTATTATTCAGACATAAAATGGTACAGAAAAATTAATTAAAAGTGACACAAGTGGCTAAATTATTATATTGTACTTAGAATCTTCACTCTTTTTGTGGACAGCTTCCAAGTGTACTTAGATTTCTTTAGGTGAAGCTCTGTAGCATATTCAGTATTTCTGCCAAAGACATCATCTGGGATGTACCAAAAAATGCAACTATTAACATAGAGCCTACCTTTCAAGAGAGTTGACAACCAGCTGTGATGGAAGATGTAGGTAGAGGCATCTTATTGTAATTCAGATCTGCTGAAAACCAAACAGAAAATTAAGGAATGAACTGAAAAAGGACCTTGATATGAAAATCTCTGTTTAACCACCCCAAAAAATAACTGTTTCTCTGGTTTCAGACATATTTTTTGTGTCAGGCTTATTATATCAGGCTTATTTAAGTGTTTGGAGTTCATCTTAAAGCCACCATTTAGAGCTGTTGTATTCAGGGGTAAGTGATCACTAATCAGAGAGGAAGATGAGAAATGTTATGTAACTCAGGAAAAGGATCTCTACAGTAGAGGAAATTTTGGAACCAGCCAGAACTTGCTAAGGAGAGACTAAAACAAAAATAGGACCTAGATGACAGGCTTTTATTGATACAGATGTTTTACCTTTTCACTGTCTATTTATGAAGAGATACAAAATACACCAGGTCCTGAAGAAAAGGCTGTCTTGAGGTGTGTAATGAGCAATGCCAGGAGGCAAGAAATTTCTTCCAGGACCTGGTTCCCAACACCTTAAGGCTGCAACCCACTGAACCAGGAGAGGCTCTGCCAGCAGGTGCACTATAGAGGTGAAAGAACTGAAACACATCATCTGAAAGGTAGAGCACCTGGAAGACCCTGAAGCTCTTTGCTCCAAACTTGCTGAGATAACCTTGCTGAGAAAAAACACAAAGGCCCTTTAGACTGCCCTTCATGGCTTATGTGCAGGTATGCTATTGAGCTAAAATGAAGAACACATTCTGAACACCTGCCAACCTCAAAATAATGTCCAAAATAATACACACACCCCTAAATTCTACTGAAGTTAATATAATTTTTCAGTTTGAATTTTGAACGTTATGAACTTTTATGACTGCTGAACTCAAATAAAAATCCATGCACAGAAGTCCATAATATTATAAGGAATCTAAGTCTAAAAATCTTTTTAAAATCAAGCATGTGTCTAAAATTGTGCAACTTTTATCAGAGTTAGGGCTGAAAAAATAAACTACTTAACAAAAAGTAGGTTTATGTCACAGTTGGAACACAATAGACAACACAATAAATATAGTTTATTCAGAGCAACCACAAATTATTTTTGTGCAGGAATATCTTATTTCCATCACTATAACTGTGTTCTGCATCTCTTCCATGTATGTGTAACAGCAGTTCCCAAACTGTGATCATTTTACTCATTCATACTACAGTGCACAGATAAGTGATTAGCTCATTTCTCTGATTACAGTAGGTAGCAAGAAAAGAGGTGTGAACAGTATGTTGCTAATGAAAAAATGTGGGTGCCAAGAATGAATTGCAATAATTGTAATATTTGATATTAAGAAGATGAGAAAAAGAAATTACTGACACACTTTCTCAGCTGCTCACTCAGTCACCATACTGATAGTTAAGCTGCTTGAGACTTATGTATGAGAGACTCAATACAGCTAATAATAAATTATAATGAAGTCTGAACAAGGATATATGAAAATGACTGTGTCCACATGACATTTCGTACTGCAGGAGGAAAGGCTGAGTCAGCAGGAGGCTGGAGAGCTGTAGTTATGAAATGGAAATGAGCTTTTCAACTCAAGGAACATCCCAGTGAAAGCCAGCAGGCAGAGCACATAACCCACCTGGCCCTATACAAAGTGATAAAGTAAGAAAAATGCAAGCCCTCTCCCAGTGCCGTGCCTGGACTGGAACAGTGTGCAGAAAACATATTTATTGCAGCTTTGTGCCACATTATCTCCAGGGCTTCAAGACTCTACTGCAGGGTAGGATAGTTAGCTTTCCTATTACACATGGCAGGATATGGCTGGAAGCTGAAGCAGAAGAGATTGTGTTTAATGAAACTTCCCCAGGTCTTACACTCGAGTGGTGTATTAAGACCTAAAAGCATTTTAACCAAAACCTTGGACTCTTCTGTAGAATTCAAAATACAGACCTTGTGTTCCAGCTCAGCAAATGAATGATGCAGCAGTCCATCACACTGTTGAGAAATACTTTTTTTCCAGGTGTCTGAGTACAACCCTTGGGGTGACTAATCCTCTACCTTAGTTCAAAAATCCCAGCTCCATCGGTATTTTAGCTGGGAACGGGAGTGTGCTTTTGAAGAGACTCTCCTGAGCATTCCCCATTACATCATTTTGCTTTTCAGTGCAGGGCAATCTCAGAGCACAGGCTGTGCTCATTTGGGATGAAACTAAACTGGGGTGCCCTGAGTGTGCTCCATTGCTGATGGGCACTCATTCAGCAGGGTGGAAGTGCATCTTTAAGAGGGTGTTAGTGTGGATGTTGAGTCTCCTGCATTCTCTGCTCACCTGTGCAGGATCATCCCCCCTGTGAATACAGACACACAGCTGTGCACTGTACATACACCACTACAGCCAACATGCATATCTCAACCAGGAAGTTAGGAAAAAGAATTCTGAGATAGGACTTATCTCTTTAACTGAAATGAACATTTGAACAAATGGGTATTTGCAAAGCTACCAATATGAACCCCTTTGTACAACTTTATAGAGACAGGGAATATAAGAGTAACCAAGGGCATTTAGACAGACTAGACAAGCATATTGTACCTATGAAATGCTCTTCATCATTACTGCAAGCACTAGTCCTTGCATACAAGGCATGTAATTCTTGTAATGTTGTCTGTAACGTCATGACAGAGCTTATAGTTTCAGGAGGAATGTGGGCTGAAGATTAATTCATTTCATATGCATTCAGATATTTTCATTTTTTCATTTTCTCCCATATGGAAGAGACAAAAAGACAGGCAGCTTTGAAGGAAAAACCTTTTTCATCTTAAACATTCTTTCCCAAAATTTAGTATTTTCTCTGAAATAGCATATTGGTCTTCCTTAAAAGAATATTTGAATAGTGAATAATAAATAAAATAAAAATATTTATTTCTTTAATAATGAAATGCTGGAGCACTTTGTAAATTTCTTTCCTTTGTTGTTGTTGTTATTACTTAATTTTCCATTTCAATGAAAAACTGATGCTTGGAACCAACAAAGAGGCATGTATCTGTTGAATAATGCTAATTCATATTCAAGCTGTGCTACCTAATTACAATGCATTTTTTATTGTACCATCACAGATAACCATGGTTGATTCTTGGTCAGTCACGACTTACTTAATTAGCAGGAACTTAACTATTATATTTTTTGACTTTTCATGGATTGAATAGGGTATGCCTTCCAGCTCTTATACTCAAACACATTCCCTTCCCAAAGCATAGGATTAAAGGCATTATATTGATCAAATCACAAGCAGACATCTTTTTGCTTTGCTCCGCAAATGTAGAAATGAAATATTCACAAACCAAATGTATTACAGTGAATAAAAAACTGACTCAGTCCTGGAAAAGCAAAACACAATGTATCTGAGGAATTTCACCCTAAAAAGCTTCCTTCTTGAATAATTTTAAGAGTATTTTTAGATATTAGTGTAGGCGTTGGGGAAAAGCCCACATTGCTTTAAAGTCTGCCTTTTGTTTAAAACACCATTTCAGGAGATGATGTTATGCAATTAGAAAGAAGAAAGGAAAAGAGTCTAAAACCATGTGATTCAACCCAGTTATAGTAATATAATTTCACACAATCTGTAGAAGGTTCTGTCTCAGAAAGCTTTAGAAATATTCAGGTATATAGTTTAATAGATCATTGAGATTTATGTTTATATTAGATGAAAATATCAACATAAATCTTTTTTTCCAAACAGGTTTCGACCAAATTACTCTCTTTACAAGTAAGTCTCAATCCATATGTCTATATGAGTGTCTCAAATCCCAAGTCCTAAAGTACAGGAATCTTAAATTGATGTTTTTTGCTACCTGCCTTAGGTTAGCTGCAGTCCTTTGTGTCATGCAGTGGGCACTGAATCAAAGAAAAATTCCATCTGTGTTTAGTAAAGAGGCTGAGCTGGTACTGGAAGGATACTCTCTTCAAAAGAGGAATAATACAGCAAAGAAAACCCAACATTTTTTCCACAAACCTTAAAGACAGAGACTGTTTCTGAGGGAGAAAAGGCTATTTACTTTCAATGCTGCTTGCAATCCTTAGCCCTCTTCTTAGGACTGCCAAAAATCTTATACATACCAGGTTGCATCACTAGGACTTTCCAAAACAATATTTTTTTCCTGAGAATAGCCACTAGCAGATACTGGGTGGGAATGGAAGGAGAGAGAAAGCACACAATCGTACTTTGTTCTCATATGCCCTCCTCACTTCTGGGAGTTTGGAGAACACCCAACGACAAGGTTACAGCCACAATATGGGGCTTAACAGGCTGCCAGCCATCTTCTTCCCATCAATTCCATGGCCTGCTTTTAACCCAGTTATATTTTGTACACTGACAAACTCAGGCTTCAGTTTCTGGATGAATTCATGTTGTGGTTTAAACAGCTTTCATGTGGTAGTCCTTATCCTCAGACATGTGAGAAGCAGTTAAGGAAGAAATTGGAAGAGGGAGGAGAGGATTCAAGGAGATCAAATCTCTGTCTCAATGGGCTTCAAATCATGGAGGCTTTCTGATCATATTGGAAAATTTGTCCACTCTTCACTGTGTGTACTTACCTGGATACCATCATCTATGTTATTAAAAGTCTGTGTTAAACAAGACTGTGTAAATTTTTGCCCTAGCTTCCAGCTGGAGCGTCTATTGCCATATATCAAAACATGACCTTTATCTCTCAGGAAGGCATGACTTTGCAAAATTTTTGCTTTTTGTAGCATAGGTCTGTTAAGAAAAGAAAATTCCACAACTAAACTAGAGATTATTGTGAAAAAACAGCCCACTGGGAGTTTGGGGCTACTTACTAAACACGGTAAACAGGCTACAAGTCAGATTTATCCCAGTGGAGCTTGCATAACCTGGTGGTACCAGCCAAATGGAAGATTTAATGTCTTCTCAGGTATTCAGGCAAGAAATCTTCACACTACACCACAGATACTCCTAAGAAGAAGGTCTTTTAGGACAGCAGAACCTTAACAATGAGAAAAATTAGTCTTTTGAATTTTACACTTTTTTAAATCTGGCTGAAGAAGCTCAGTGCCTTATTTTTAGTTCCATTACTCTGCAGCTTAGTAGAGGCAACAGAAATGACAGGATGGCAGGCAGGCAGATAGATTGGCTACATTAGCTCACATTCTAAACAAATAGCAAAATTCCTTTCAGCAATTTATGTCCTGACAGGCCACTCCAGTGGCTGGCATATCTCTACTAAAGTCCAGAATGCCACCTCTAAACAATACTTTACCATGAAGGATACAAAGACCCAAAGCTCAAAAATTAAAGATTAAAATACTTTAGGTAATGACAACAACATGCATATTTAAACTTACTTCCAAATGCAAAAGGATAATTATTTAGCTATGAAGTCCTAAGGTTAGACTTCTTTTTTTCTTTTGTTCGGAATACTAGGAGTTGTGGGAACATGTCCAAGTATTTTAATGTTATCGACTCGCCACATCTATTCACCTGTCAGGTGCTGCACCATATTTAGCAATTCCTGTCAGCTCCTTCATGACATTCATCACTGGATTGCCATTTTTGCCTATTCCTGAATACCCTGCAGCTGCTTCTCTGAAAGAGTGAGTCATCCAAAGCTGTTAAATCTTAAAGCCAGTCTCAGTTTGGCTCCCAGCAAAATCAACACATATGACAAACCATCTACACTTGTGTGGAGGTGTTCAAGGGACTTATAGTGAAACCCTAAAATGTTGTGGGGAGGCAAAGATTCTAGCACCTGCACACTTCACATGGTGTGGAAGCTCAATAACTCCACTGTAATCTCCTGGGGGCTAACCAGGAAAGTCAGTCAGCACCACATCATGAGCTGCAATTCAGCTGTGCTGAGGCACCTATCCCTTAAAATAGGCTTGATGAGCAAGAAGAATCCCATGCCCTCACCCACTGCAAACTTGACGTGACCAGCGCTCAAGCTCTGCTGATGTCACCATTATCCTGTACACAGACTTCATAGAATCACAGAAAATGGCAAGCTGGAACAGATCCACAAGGATGATCAAGTCCTGATCCCTCAAAGGATCACCCCAGGAATCCCACCATGTCCCTGAGAGCATAGTCTAAATACTTCTTGAACTATGTCAGGCTTGGTGCTGTGATCATTTCCCTGGGCAACCTGTCATAGTGCCCAACAACTCTCTGGGTGAAGAACTTTTTTCTAATAAACAACCTAAACCTCCCCCAACACAACTTCAGGCCATTCCCTTGGGTCCTGTCACTGGTTATCACAGAGAAGAAATCAGTGTCTGCCCTTCCTCTTCCCCTCACAAGGAAGTTGTAACTGCAGTGAGGTCTCCCCTCAGTCTCCCCTTCTCCAGGCTGAACAGACCAAGTGACCTCAGCCGCTCCTTCTACGTCTTCCCCTCAAGGTCCTTCACCATCCTCAGGCCTCCTTTGGACATCCTCTAAGAGATTAATGTCTTTCTTATATTGTGGCACCCAAAACTGCCCCCAGAACTCAAGATGAGGCTGCTGCAGAGCAGAGCAGAGCTGGACAATCCTTTCCCTTGCTTGGCTGGTGATGCTGGGCCTGATGACCCCTCATGATCCGTCATGGCCCTCATGGCTGCCAGGGCACTGCTGGCTCATGCCCAACTTTCCACCAACCAGGACCCCCAGGTCCCTTCCTGCAGCACTGCCTTCCAGCATCTCATTCCCCAGTCTGTCCATACATCCAGGGTTGCCCTGTCCCATGTGCAGAATCCAGCACTTTGCCTTGTTGAATTTCACATGGTTGGTGATTGCTGAGTTCTCTAATTTATCAAGGTCTCTCTGCAGGGCCTCCCTGCCTTCCAAGGAGTCAATACCTTCTCCCAGTTTTGTAGAGTCGCTCAGTATCCCGTCCAGTCCTACATCCAACTCATTTATGGAGACGTTGAAGAGCACAGGGCAGAGGATGGAGCCCTGTGGAACTGCACTTGTGACAGGCCCCCAGGCTGATGTCACTCTTCACTGTAACGCTTTGTGCCTGACCCGTGAGCCAGTTGCTCACCCATCACATGATGTGTTTATCCCGCTGTGTGCTGGACATTTTGTCCAGAAGGATCCTGGGAGATACAGTATTGAAAGTTTTACTGAAATCCAGAAAGATTACATCGACTGACTTCCCTTGATCAACAAGGGGAGTTACCTTGTCATGTAGTTATATTACACCAGAATCAAAGCCAAATTTAAGATCAAATCTCACCAAACTAGGACAAAATACTAAACAGTTATGAATGCTATATACTTAAAATATTATATACGAAGACATATATATATATATATATATCTCTCCATATTTATGCATATGAAGCTTCTAAGGAAGGTGCCTTCTGATCAATAGAAATACTAAGAATTATTTAAATTAATTTCCAATTAATCAATCTTTATATCATTGAGAAAATATAAAATGGAGCTCAGCTGGATATAAATTGTTCACATTAGGCAGCCTCTTAAATGCTAACGGCAAAAAAAATTGATATCTGGGTGCAGGAATTCTTTCAAACAGCAACAAGAAATAAACAGAAGCAATACATATAGTTATACACATAGGGGAACAAAATTGCAAAGTTATACACTGACATTTCGTCAATCGCTTGCTGTAAATGGTGCATTTTTAAGATTGCCAGAGATTATCACCAACTGCCTGATGTTCAGTGCCTTCCCCTACAATGATGTTCTCACAGACTGTTTGAGTTTTGCTTGGGGACGTCCCAGGAGGTAATTTTATTTGGTTTCAAATTTTTCTCTCCTGTAGAAAATCTGATAGGATATTTCCAGTGGTAAATGTCGATGTTCTATTATTACTTTACATATTTCAGGTTTATAGCTGAACTACTGAGTGGCATTAGACTGTTTTGTATGTTTCCAGCTATTCCAATTCTTTGCTTCATAAACTTCTGAAAATAATAAAATCTTGTTTTGATGGAGCAGCTTCTAAACATGACCACAAGGTAAAATACCAAAAGCAAACCTTCAGGCTGTTTATGTAAGCACTAGGGGAGTGATTACAAAGTAAAACAAAGAAGTGTCAAGAGTATATCAATCAGTGGCAACATTTTGCATTTATTTATTTATTTTAAAATATTGAAGAAAAAAATGAAATATTTAGAATGTATATTTCAGGCTACCCAGTGGACATGACACTTTTCTTTCTCCCCTACACAGACTTCATCTCTTTCCCTCCCCTCTTAAAATTCTGATTTCAAAATTATTTTGTCATCTAGGCTTTTTTTTTTTTAATTGTACAAGAATAGAGCTAGGCAGCCAAAGATANGATTGCCAGAGATTATCACCAACTGCCTGATGTTCAGTGCCTTCCCCTACAATGATGTTCTCACAGACTGTTTGAGTTTTGCTTGGGGACGTCCCAGGAGGTAATTTTATTTGGTTTCAAATTTTTCTCTCCTGTAGAAAATCTGATAGGATATTTCCAGTGGTAAATGTTGATGTTCTATTATTACTTTACATATTTCAGGTTTATAGCTGAACTACTGAGTGGCATTAGACTGTTTTGTATGTTTCCAGCTATTCCAATTCTTTGCTTCATAAACTTCTGAAAATAATAAAATCTTGTTTTGATGGAGCAGCTTCTAAACATGACCACAAGGTAAAATACCAAAAGCAAACCTTCAGGCTGTTTATGTAAGCACTAGGGGAGTGATTACAAAGTAAAACAAAGAAGTGTCAAGAGTATATCAATCAGTGGCAACATTTTGCATTTATTTATTTATTTTAAAATATTGAAGAAAAAAATGAAATATTTAGAATGTATATTTCAGGCTACCCAGTGGACATGACACTTTTCTTTCTCCCCTACACAGACTTCATCTCTTTCCCTCCCCTCTTAAAATTCTGATTTCAAAATTATTTTGTCATCTAGGCTTTTTTTTTTTAATTGTACAAGAATAGAGCTAGGCAGCCAAAGATAAGCTCGACATTTATGTATTCAAATCTGCATTTTGCAGGCATTTATGCTCTTTTGGCATTGTTACTGTTCCTCAGTTCCTGTTCTTCCTAAGATGAATTGTAGAGCTTTCCTGCAGCCTGGCACTGGTCAGGCCTGATGAATGTCTAGACCTTGAGGTCTAGATGTGGTCAGAGGAGACACTCTCTCCTATGAGATTCTTGCTGCAGAATTGGGGAATATAATTCAGCAAAATCTCGAAAATCTAGAAGAATTACCAAGATGATTAGGGGTCTGGAACATGCCTCTTACTAGGAGAGATTGAGGGAGCTGAGTTTGTTCAATCTGGAGAAGACTGACAGGGGATCTCATTAACACATATAAGTATCTCAAAGCTGGGTGCCAAGAGGATGCTGCCAGACTCTTTTCAGTAGTCCCCAGTAACAGGATGAGGAGCAGTGGTGAGAAACTAAAACTCAGGAAGTTCCACCTGAACATGAGGAAGAACTTGTTTACATTGAGGGTGGCAGAGCACTAGAACAGGGTGGCCAAGAAAGTTGTGGAGTCTCCCTCTCTGGAGATATTCAAAACCCACCCAGACACATGCCTGTGTCACCTGCTCTAGGTGACCTTGCCTTGGCAGAGATCTGGCCAGGATGATCTCCAGAGGTCCCTGCCAACCCCAACAGTTCTCTCACTCTGTGATGAAATGCATTAAAAAACTCACGGTACCTCAATATTCACTTGTGGGAGCACTATGTCAATGGCATCTGTCAGAGCAGGGCTGCCATGGAGGACCATGGAGGGTTCCCCATGCTGGGGACAGCAGGGCAGGGCCTGCAGCCTGGCCCTTCCCAGACAGGAGCGGGGCAGCCCTAGCACAGGCAGCTCTCTGGGGCTGGGGACAGGAATGGGGCCGGTATGTGCAGCTGCAGCTGTGCCCAGCTCAGAGCTCATGCCGGGCAGGGCTGGGGGGAGCTGGAGGATTGTGCTGCTGCAGCACCCCGGGGCAGGGGCTGGCCTGGGGACAGGGAGCCTGGGCAGGGGATGGGGAGCCATGAGGGGGCTGTGTTGGCACAGGCAAGACTGGGGGTGTCCTCAGGGCCCTGACAGCACAGGGTGTTATTTATGTAGCTTTAGGCCAAGGATTAGATAGTGAGGCATAGCCTCTCCCAAGCTGAGTGTTTGGTGACTGATGGGAAGCAGAGTGTCCAAATTAGATTTGCTGTTGAATGCTTGGGCCGTTTTCAGAGGGCTGTTACTGAGTAAGGCTGATTTAATGTTTTCTGTTTTGCACAACCTTCCTTCCTCACTACTGCACTGATGACTGCACTGATCAGCCAGCTCTAGGCATGAGAACAGTGTTTCTACTGTTCCAGAGTATCTGTGGGGGCAGATTGCTCCAGCCAGCAAAACACATGGCTTGTAGGATGGCTGGTGAGTCTGAGGAAGATACATGTAGGAAAGCAGGTATTGCTGGGGAAGAGTGGGCAGAAAGGCAGAGGAAATCTTCCTAAGAGCAGCAGTCCTAAGACCTCCAGGAATACCTTTTCCCTGACAGTACATAAGCAAAGCCCAGCTTGTTAGGGCTTTTCCTCCTTGCTCCCCAACCAAGATCATAGAATCCAAGATTCACCAGAGGTATTGGGTTGGAAAGGATCTTTGAAAGTCCTATAGTCCAACTCCCCTACCGTGGCCAGGGACATGGACCACTAGATGAGGTTGCCCAAAGCCCCATCCAACCTCGCCTTGAGCACTACCAGTGCTGCATCCCTGTAAGTAGTAATGCTGCCTGGCACAGATTCAGTTCTGGCTCTGGGTTAGGCTATTCATGACTGCAAAGTTTACTTATTAACTCAACTTCCTGGTGAAGTGTGAAGGTATTGGAATTGCTCCAAACCTATGTTCTCCTACAGATCATTAAAATGCTCACTTTAGTAAGTAGCGTGGTGCAACAGTGGATCTACAAAGAGAAATAGGTTGGTTCCACCATGAGACAGAAAATTATCCAACTGCATAGATTCTGAATAAACTACTTTTATAGAAGGAGTTAGAAGAAAATATACAGGAAAAACAAAGAAACAATGATGTGTCAAGAAACTTTGATGCCAATTTTACATTCATTTTTCAGCAAGACTCCTACTGGGTCTTGTACATATCCTCATCTCTTTTGAAATTATGTTTACAAGCATGAAATCTAATATAGTAATGGTGTCAAGTAAAGAAAGCAGTGTCTCCTTATGTGCCATATGATAGTTTACATGCAGCTTAAAGAGGGAAGATATTCTCCCTTTGTTCAATGAAATTTTTATTCTGGTGTTAAAAGATCAAGTCTAGCCAACTTTTAAAAACAGTTGAGCTCACTTCAATTCACCCTTCCTCTCAACTTTATACCAAATAATATGTTTTCCTATTAAGCCTGATGGAATTTCAGAGCACTCAGGGTTGGTTTTTTTCCCTAAAATAAATGGAAGTGTTAAGCTATGGGCACATTTTGTAAGATAGGTGTGTCACCTTGTGGTTCTGTCAGACATCAGAGCTATAGAGTAATGTAGATCAATGACAGTGCAGAAATCAGAAGTGGAGGACAGCACTTTTACAGTTTGGTTTGGTTTGGTTTGTTACAGTCATTTTATAATAAAGCCACTGAAATAGAAAATAAGCAAGTGGCTATTTTAAGAACCTTTTCCAATTGCTAAAGATCTGGGTGAATTTTTTTAAGACAAAAAAGGTTTTCCACAGATAAGCACCCAAATTTTTATATACTTTTGCTGAAGTACAGCAGTGTACCATGATAGTTTTCAGAGACCTCTCTCCTCCTGAGGTTTCTGGGAAGGTTCCCAGTCACAGTTCCATAATGGTTTGTGACTTTATGCACAAAATTAGGCATCTTTTAATTAATGTGGGATTGCCTTTATCACAGAAGGTTACCAGGAATTTCCTAACATGATAAATTGAAGGCAAAACAGCACAAAGAAGTAACTGAGATTAACTGAGAATATCAAGAAATCTGCTGATTGAGAGTGCTTGTGCTGCAACAGAGACAAACTTTTTTTTTCCTGCAGAAATAAGATTACCATCATTCAGCCACAAAAGTCAAGGCTGCATTGACAATCTGCCTTAGTTTTCCTCAGTGTAACCTTTTGTACATTATAATTTTCAGCTTAAAATTACCTGAACCAAAGAGGCCCCAAATGCAGGCACCCTCCTGAATGCTTTTATCAGTGAGAACAGGTTAGAGGTTAAAATAGTTCTGGCAACCTTAGTTTTCACCCAGATACTCAGAGCAAATTTTTAATCTGCTCCCACTTTTCCTAAAGAGAAATAGGTTACAGCATGCAAGAACTTTTCCCCAAACTTTTATGCACATAAGTAAAAGCCAATGTTCCCCATTTTAAAATTTTGCATAGTAGAACACAAACTCCAAAAAGTCTACAGTCTAATCAAAAAGACAGAGAAGATTATTTTCAGAAGAATACTTCAAAATATAAAGAACTAACTAGAACTCATGGCTTTTCAAAGTCCTTGGCTGAAAGAGACAGTTTCTGTATATTTTATATAGATACAAAAAGGAAAGGGAATTCTAATGTAAGAAGAGAGTCTGCTGAGAGGAAAGGACAGGTTGTTCTCAGCAGGCTTGAATATGAACAAACTCACAGGCAAGCTTTGAACCTTACCTTGTAATTGGTGTTGATATAAGAAGAGTGACTGTATGCAAGAAAGGAAGATGATGTCCCCATCCCTGAGGCATGCACTTCAAAACTGATTGAGAGAAATTTTTCCCTTGGTACAATCACTTCTACTTCAGTGAAACTCCAGCATAACGAGCATTTTATATGCACTGCAGAGGGACCAGAATACTAATTTCTAAATGGAAATTGATAAACATCTTCCTCTATTTAGGCTTGTGGCTGTGACAGAGAAGGCAGGCATGGATGGAAGTCCAAATAGAAATGCCTCTGCAGAGATGAAAGCATTCAATATCCAGCAAATACACAAGTCCTTTACAACAAATAAATCCCAAACAAAATTTTTTTTCTGGTACCAGAACATTAATTCACAGAAAGATCTTTTAAAAGTCATCACATTTGATTTTGCTTTTGGATAGTTGAAAAGTTATTATATCCCAAAAGGCAGAACATATTTGAATAATAAACTCCTTACTATAACAAGATGATTATGTATAAATATTTGCCTATCACAACAGTGTGCTTGAACTATTGCATCTTTAAAATTGTATTAGCTATCCACATATGTCAAACTGGAAATGAGATTAATATAAGCAAGTGTCTCATTAACTTCCCTTCCTGCACTGGGAAAATGAGCCATGAACAAATTTCAGAAGTTATGAGGGTTAATTTGGATAAGCAGACAAAGTGTTGATGTTTTCCTGATTCATCTCTTGAGTCTGAACCATAAACCTCATAAGCCTGAAACTCTACTTAATTTAGTAAGGTTTTCCTGATTTTTTAGCTCAGGCAGAAATGAATGGGAGTTCATGGTGTTCTTGTGCCTCAGGCAGGGGATGTACAGGTCTTGCAAGTCTGGATTTTTTGTAAAAGATGTTTTTTATCAGAGGAAGTCACTTTTCTACCTTGCCAGCGTTCAGGAAAGAAAATCATATTTTTAGTGAGCCTTTTCTTAATTTTTAGAATGGTGGTATCACGAATGATATCTCTTTTGCCTGGCTATTTTGAAAGCCACAATCAAAGAAGAGCTGCTAGTCTCATCTTTTGTGTGTTATATAATGACTGTTCTCCATTCTCTCAAAAGGTTAACCTGACACACCTCAGGTTATTGACAGACATAAGTTTCTCCTCCTTCTGAGCACCTACATAGGCATGTTGACCATGAGACGTGTTGGTAATTCTAGTGTGAGTACGGCATCCTTGCTTTCATCTGGTGTGAGGGGTTCAAAAGATGGTTGGGCAAGGCACTGCAGGAACCAATCCCTTCAGTTTGGGGAGGGAAAAGATTACTTTTAGCTCTGATCCTGAGAGAGGGAAGAAGGAAGACCCTCCTTTTGGGACATGTGCTAGAGGGAGGGATGATGGCAATAGCAGGAAGCAGAATGATGAATGCAAAATTCACAAGAGACAGGACGGCAGCACAGCTACAGCACACTGGGGGCAATGGGCAAGACACAGTTCAGGAACTGGCTGTACTTTCAGACTGTGAAACCAGACTCATCTGATCCTCCTCAGTGTTCCAGCAGACATAGAAACTTTCCTCTGTGTTTGTTTCCAGACTGTTTCAGTTATATTGTGTATGATCCCTTTAGACCATAAACAGTTCTGAACTGAAATACACTAACAAAATTACCACTGACAGTTTAAAGACACCCAAGTTTAATCAGCTGCAGTAAAAAGAAATATGTCCAGCTAAGTCTGTAAGGTTATGTTAGTACTAAAATAGATTGCAAACTGACAGACTATTAAAGAAAATGGGTTTGTCTTCAAGATACTGTTTTTTCCTCAGAAGGAGCTCTTCACCATACAACCACATCTACTGGCAAAGGACAACTGGGAAGCAGTTCTGATAGATTTACCTGAATTTAAATAAGTAAGAACAGTTTCTCACAGAATGAGCTTTGAATTTGTCATTCACTTCTGCCCTGGTAGCACCTCACCTCTGTTCTAGGCTTGGTAACTTTTTTGAAAATGACGTAAAATGTATTTGACAGAAACCACTACTTGTATTTAAAGCCAGCAGCAGTCCATCCACTTCATGCCCATAGATACAAGGATTGTTAGCATATAAGTGACAGAAAAAATAAAATTATCCTATAAAATTCAGTCTTAAATGGATGGTAATTATTTAAGATGTCCCAGGGCACTTTGTGGGCAATAACCAAAAAATGAAAATATCATTGCTTCCTAAGGCATATATTTAAATTCCAGTATCTTGTCTTAAAACAAATAAACTAACCAAGCAACCAAACAGAGAACAAATCTGCTGAAAGGCAAATACAGATTCCTCTGCCTTCCTATCAGGATGACAGCAAGCCTTAAATGAAGAAGGTTCATCTCTTTTTGAGAAGAATGTAGTGTTTTTCTACCAAAAAATACATATAAGCTTGCACTTGAATGAACACACATTTTTCATCTTCATGATGAGTTATGCAGAAAGAAAAGACAGATTGTGCATATATATATTTCCTTAATAAAATTTTATATTTCCATGGATCTGTTCATGGCTTAAGCCATTTCTTTCAGATGCCTTCAGTAAACAGTCCTGTTGTCTCTTTATTCCTTTTGCAAATTAGGCTGTCACTAGGTCATGCCTTGCTGTTTAGTTATTTTTAGCCTTCCCATTACACCTGGAGATGTTTGCAGCTAAAGTGCTGCCATCTGGAGTTGTTAATGGCATGCTGGTGGAAGTGTAATCACTGCATGACTCTGTTCTGCACTTCCCCAGGGTGCAGAAAAATGTGATACACATTTAATTTATGTTAGTTTGGGCTTACAGCTGCTCATCATCAAGTGTGATAATATATACAATTTGGTGTTCTCCTTCAATATCTTGCCATCAAAAATTGCCTTTGACATATCAACAGTTCCTACCATAACCAAAATATATCTGTACACACTAAAAATAGCTTTAGGTGAAGCCTGTTCAATTTTTCTAGGAATTACAAATCTAGGAGCCTTAGAAATCAAGATGCAATTATATTCATCTTAGTAGGAGGTTCCTCTCTTGTTTCTACTGCCACTGATTTAGGGATGGCAATTTGTCTCTGCTTTTCACTCACTTTAAGCTGCAGAAAGGAGATTTTATCTGCATTATCTGATTTGTCTCTGCTATGTGATTGCAGAAAATGATGTATTATTGTCTTAGCTGCAGCAATTTATAAATGAAGAACCTAAACTCTGCCTTCCAGCCACAGACTGTTTAGGCTTGGGAAAGGACATTATCATGTAGGTGCTTTGCTGTTTAATTTGTTTTTGTTTGTGGGTTTTTTTAACTACAGCATTTTACCAGGGTACAATCAAAATCATGCTCATATTGAAAATAAATGGAGGTTTTTTTCCATATTAACACATTATTCTGACTCAAAGGAGACTTGGCCTCCTAACTGGAAAAAAAAATAAAGTCTGAATTACAGAAGAGGAAACAAGAAGAGCTTTAATAGGCATGTAACTGCATAATTCATAGAAGAAACAACACATGCAGCACAGAACCTGTTGTACAGAGACCTATACTTCGAGCTGCTGAGCAGCATCACCAATCACAGATCTTGGCATTGCTCAGATGTATTTTGCCTAAGCTTCTCACTTTGGGAAAAAAAATCATTGATTTTCACATAGAAGCTTGACTTAATTCCACAGACTACTCCACTAAAGAATGCACCCCTAGCTTGGGCTCCATCCTCACAAGCTCTCTTCTTGGGCACCAAGCACTCCAAAATGCAAGTCAAGCCAGAGACAAGACTCACTCATTGTCACTCTAATGTGGGAGGTCTGCATGACTCTTCTCTCAAGGCAGTCTTGCAAAGAGCCCAGAGGTGGGAGGATTTGCTTGAGTGTAAATAAATGCCAGGTATGGGGAAAGCTGATGTTTTACAGAAAGGAAGGCG
>VYZP01032291.1:0-20549 GCA_013400635.1 Hypocryptadius cinnamomeus | reverse complement strand
CCAATATCCACCCAAAGAAAATTTGGACTCTGATGTTACCCCTTGAAAGCCAGCTGCAATTAAGGAGACCAATAAAAGCAATTTTTTTCTCTTAGTTCTTCTCATTTGAACATCGACACCACCTCTCTTTAGTAAAGAAGACCCAAAACTGTAAGGACTGGACTGGGAAGGACTGTAATTCTAACTGACAGGGCTGCCATTACCTAATGTTTGTTTTATACTTGCAGTGTGTCACATAATCTAATTTGGAAGTTTTGAAGCACTAATGAACTTCTTTTCCCTGCAACAGCTGACGTCAAATGCAGTCTTCATGGCTTCAGAGAAGCAAAGAAGGCTGTACATAGATTAAAAAATAAAACAAACACCAAACTTTTTAAATGGGAGTTAGCTGATTTGGATCTAAACACAAATGCCTTCATTATGTGCACTTCATTCCCTTCAAAGCTGGCTGTTCTTAAGAACATGAGAGCAGCTGTAAACTGCTCTGGCTGGCAGATCCCACCTGAGCCTGCAGAGTGAATCAGGCACCACAGAGCACACACCACACTCAGCACTGCAAAATGTTACCTACCAGGGAGCAACCAGGCTGCAGGGGGAGGAGCTCTCAGAAGGGGCTGTCGATATTTACACCTGTTTTGCTGATAGATTTGCTCATGGCAGGTAAGGCAAAGGTCATCAAAGGGGCAAATATTATAGAGGATGCTAATGTCTTGGTAAGCTGGACACTTTAGCAAAGCCAAATATAAAGTGTTGTGCTTTAAAATAAGGGATCATGCCTTAATCTAGAGAGTAAAGGATGGTGTTCAGGAGGCAAGAGCTTCACAAGGTGCTTGGGAAGCATTTGGCTGCAAAATGAGATGGCCAAAGACAGAACATGGTGGGACTTGTCCCTAGAAACCAAAGAAAGGAGAGAGAGCACTCATGGAAAAAGAAGACAGGAAAACAGAGAGGAAGTGGGAAATAATAATGTCACAAAACTCAAGAAAAGACAAATCTTCAAACAAGATGAAGTCATCAACCAGGCCAAATGTAGCAGAAAAACCTGCCATCATTGCCCTGAAGACAGAGAAGTGTCCACAAATTCTTTGGAAATGGGTGTAACTGTATTTCTGAAGAAAGAGAAAACACGAGAGGATGGCAGATAACAGTGATTAGATATAAATAATTTGGCTAGACAAAGATTTAGCCAAATTAGGTTTTTCTAGCTCACCCTGAGGGATTTGTTTGACTCCTGCTTGGTGAGAAAGACATCAAAATATGAAGCAGGTTAAGCACTGTCTTCAACAGATTTTTTACTACTACTTCTTTGCAAGATGAGAAGAGGGGCTCTGGTAGGATCTTTGGAAGTTTTTTTGGATGCCTTGTGACCAGTGCAGTTTCATCAGCTTCTCTGTCATTCTTCTGTGTGTCCAAATTTTTCCTAAGCAGAGACTTCTGTTTTAGGAACATTGGCTGTGTCCCTGCCATTTCAGCTTGCTCTAAACTGCTTTACCTATCAGAGAATTTGGAATCATTATTCTTAATGAAAAATTTGCTCTTTTTGTAGACAGAATTTAATCTTATCTCATTTCATGAAACATGATCATGCTTATAGTGCATTTGGTTTGCTAGAAAAGTATTAGGTATCTATATTTCTGACCTAATCCTTGGGTAAATACGACTAAATCAGTGACTGTAGCTTTAGGATTCAGCTAGGGAGAAATTAATTTTCTGTGCTGATGTTCTCAATGAAAATCTGTGGTACCTCAAGCAGTTTAACAAAACTAAATCTGCTGCATTTTCTGTGAGGGCTCAGTCTATGTGATAAAAAGCAAACCCTTCCTTGATTGCCATCTTGCCAACACATAGACTGTATGTGTGCCTACTGCTACAAAACATTAAATAAATATTTTCCCTTGGTGCAAGCTTGAACACAGTTAAAGCTCTGCATGTAGAAAAATTAAAATATTATAATTACACAGCTACACAGTTTTATAATTACACAGTTTCAGCTCTATATGTTTTGAACAACTTAGATTTTATAGAAATTCTTACACAAGAGCACAACACAAGAGCTGCCCACACAAGGGCAGCTACTCTGAAATTGTGTAGTTAACTATTCCTTCTCTTCCCACTTAGATTCTGAAAGTGAAGGAAAGACAATCAGTTATTCATATATAATGCTGAAGTTGTCACTGAGGCACATGGACTCCAATGTGGTATCCTACAAGAAAACAGCAGTAGCTTGCAAAGAGGCTGGAGGAGCAGAAGTTACTGATGACTTAGAACATCCTGCCATCAACCTTTGAACAATTTAATCTTTTTTTCCCCTCCTCCTCAAGCAGAACAACATTCCATTTGTTCAGATAGAAGGAAGTACCAAGAGTAGTCTGGGTACATTCTACCTGCATAAACCCACCAAAATTCCTCTTTCTGTGAAGCCACCGTAACTGAAAACCCTTCACCAGGCAGTACTGCCAGTTCCTCATGCTCTGTTGCAGGACATAATATTCCTCTCAAAGACAGTAGTTCACCAGCAAAAGCCTCTCTAAAGTTTCATTCTATACAAGCCTTCCAGTAAATAAAGGGCCTTTCCCCCCACCTCTTCTGCTACTCGACTTTCTGTTTGAAAAGGAGGGAGGGGAGAATCTCGCTCTGTTTCTACAACATTAAAAATTAATGTAACCTCACATGTCTCTTACTGAACTTGTATTCTATACGCTGATCAATGATTTCATGTACTCAAAACCAGCAATTGCCTCAGGGTCTGATTTTCTGTCACACTAAAGAACTCTCAACCTCTGCAAACAGCAGAAACGAAGCCATAACTGCTTGCTTTTCATGTGTACAAAGCACTACGTGGAGTCCCTGATGGCAAACAGATCATATCACTAAGTCAACAACACAGTGTAGGCATTTAACAGCCATTCCTGCTGGCATGGGGCATAGGAGGCAACAACAAACCTAGTGCCCTTCTCACACTGGAAAGGAAGAAAAGCACCTTTACTCTCACACCAGCAAGACACCCCACACAGTGGATAAGTGTTTTATTCGAATTACTAAGTTAAGCTCAGTGAGCATTAAATTCTTCAGGAATATTGACTCAACTTTGAATCACTGTCTTGGTTTGGCACTGTGCTCCACAAACATTAGGAAAATACCAGGCAAGGGCTAGGCATGTTTTGGATGACGGGGTCAGGAGACAGAGGAAACCCAGGGTTAACATGAAACACTTGTCCACTTGACAGTTAGACTCTTCATTCAGATATAATGAATCCATTCTACACAAGTTTAAATGAATTCTATTGTAAATCTGAAATTACTCAAGCAAAGAGTAGGGCTGTGTGTCCTGCCTACAGAGTACCCCTGCTTCAAGGTATTGCAGTGAAAACAACCATAAAGAAATTTTTAACATTCACCATTAAGGCTTATGTGCCAAGGAATGTTTCTACATAGAGATTCATGTGATGGATTTCCTTTGATTGGAAATATCTACCTGGTTCTAGGAGACCTGAAGAAGCTTTCAGCAAAAAAAGGAATCTCAGACTTTGAATTAACCACCTTAAAATGACAGGGCATAAAAAAAATTCATGAGACCACCTTTTTCCTCCCTGTGTGAATGAGATGGATCTGCACGAACGCTGCCTGGAAAAAACATTTTGACCATAGCATGAGAAGAGAAAGACATTTTGGCTGTGCCTCAAGGCATGCAGGAGCTATCCATGGGTTTACAGGCTCTGGATCCTGTTTGATCCAGAGCAGATCCTCCTTGAGTGGGCAGCACCTATGACACAGGCACTCATTTCATCCACTGAGATGTGGTCCTGGCTAAGGTTTCTTTCCCTGTTATCTCAGAGTGGAGGCAATCTAGGGTTCTATAGATAAGGCTGTGTACATAAGGCTTGTTTGGACACAGAAGTTATTTTTTAATGGCAGATCCTGCTTTTAAAGTTGATCTTTTATCAGTAGTGTATGATTGACAGGCAGCTGGCTCGAGCCTCCAGCACTCCTGGCAGACAGGCACTGTCTGTGCAAAGCTGCCTCAGTGGCCATCAGCCAAAGGATCCAAACCAAAAACTCCAGTGCTACCAGGTCTGGAGTGGCACAATAAGCTCAACATCTTCCTAATGAGCCACTGTACAGCAACAAGTCTGCACTTTTGCTTAGTTGAAAAGAAATTTTTACTCAATCCACAAGAGTGTTATAAGGATTGGTTTATGAACACTTGCAAATTACATTGGAAAAAAGATATAAATAGCAAATAAGTTTTATTGAGCACTCCAGCTAGCAAATGCAGGAACAACTTCTAGCAGATGGTTAACTTTTGCTTCATTCTTCCTTTAAGTTTGTTGTTTCCTGTTCTTTATAGTCACTGAAATTAGGGTGAGGCTACACCTCTTAAACAACTCTACTTGGACATTCCTACTGTGTAACAAAATACGAAAACATGGATTTTACAATGTGATTATGAGAAATCATGCTAAGAAATAAGCTTTGTAATATCTGCTGTCACTCTTAACATCTCTTGCCACAGAGACACCTGGCTTGGGGCCTCTGTTTGCAGATAAAGTTCAGGCAGCAGAAGAAGGAAGTGCAGTTCCTTGACAGAGCTCCATAAGTCAACACGTGTCACCGGCTTTCCTGCAGTGAGTCACCCCTCTAAGCCTCTGCGTGCTCAGCACCTGACAGTGAAAGGAGACTTCACCATTTCAGGTACTCTAGCACAGCAACTACTGCTCTTGGACTACAGTTACAGCAATTAATGCTTGTTGGATTCCCAGTCATAAATTTGAGATGCATACACAAGCTTTCACAAGGTTGGAGGGCACATTGACACCCAGGGCTTTGCCTCACTCCCATCTTCAGTGGCTCCTTACTGCCTCCAGCTGCTTAAATCTTCAGCAGTCGTAGAAAATGAGACACTGTGGAGAAGGATGTGGGGGTTTACATGCCACATTTCTCATATGGGCATGCCTGAAGTCCCGCTGAAACAAATGGACCCGGTTTTAGTGTGTGAACTATTAATTTTACATGGCAATATCGTGCAACATTGCATGTTTATAACCATTCTTACAAGGCACCTCTCTGAAATGCCTGGTATCTTAATACATCGCATTTTCTAACTTTGTCAAAGAAATAGAGAGGGAAACAGGAAAAGAATCACTTCATAAAATATACTAAGATTCTGAAAAAGGCTTTGACAGAATGTCCAGCAGCTTCCAGATACCACCTTCTGAACTGAAACCTCCAAACCAAGCTGTCACCCCACACATATCTTTCTTTTGGTGGGGGCTCTCCCAGTGCTGTGCATGCACCATGTCTCAAACTCTGGGAAAGCCCTTGGTGTCCTCTTAATGAAGACAGAAAATTGCTTTTCCATGAGTGTATTTAATTATTAGTAGGAAGGAATTGTGCAGCTCAGAAGTATCTGTCAAAAAGTTAAGCAATCTTTTAGGTCTCTAGGTTTCTGATCTGTTTGGATCCTTTTGGGGGACAGATTCTGCAAAACCTATAGATCTGGATTAAATTAGAATAGTTCTCACCTTGACCTGTAGCTGCAGGAAGGGTAATTTGCCTTTGCCACTTTCAAATGCTATTTTGGAGTAACATCATGTGCTCTTTCTCAGCCAGCACAGTGAGTGTGTTCGGTGCTGTTTGTTCCTCAGTCCCAGAAACCCTACCAGGTGCATTTGCCAGGTGCTAGCAAAATAACACTCCAGGGAGAGGGAAAGCCACAAACAGCTGTGTCTGCTCATGTAGAATGTGAGATGGCAGCTGTAGGTGTTACCCAACTTCTAGAGTCCTTTACTCTGTCAACAAATAGAGGGCTACTACCTGGTGCAGCTACCAGCTACACATTTTGGGTGTTGTCTTTGAGTTTGTTAACATTTGTGTTAAGAAAGGGCTTGAAGAAGGATGAGATGCCTGCTTAGAGTCCTGTAAGCCAATGTTACTGTGTGTGTTACTATGTGTGTGAATAAGAAATTCTAAAAGAAAAAGCTGAGGGTCCCAACACAATGCTCCCTTCTGATCTCATGAGAAGGTGTTCAGCTTCCTCTCTTCCTACATTCTCTTGGGAACCAAGTGTGGTTCATGGTGCTCATCCATATTTTGCTACTGATAAGACAAGAAATCTACAACACTTTATAGAATTGCATAACATGCATTCTAGATGGAGAACTGCGTTTCAGCTCCCTCAAGTTCTTGTGAAAACCCTTAGAATTCAAATGAAAAGCAGAACTGAATCTTCGGCAAAGTTAAGATGATGCCACAAAAAGGGAACTTAAGGAGTTATTAGATGGGAAGGAAAGGGGAACAGTGAAAACACAACAGGTAAATGGAATCAATAATTCATGACTAAAAAAAGTAGGTCAAAAAAAAAGACATCAAATAACAAACAGGTTGCAGAATTGCTAATGCTTGTATGGCTGATTGCTTAGAATCACATGAGATAAGGTAATGGGGTGAACACCCCAATACCTTCAGGGGAATGAATATCAATGGGTTTTTAAAGCCATGATTGACCTGTTGACTCTGGGGTAACACTGGGAGCAAAGAGACACTCAGCCCCCACTCACCTGGCTGATGTAAGTAGAAAGTCGTGATGACATAAGCAGCTCCTGGCCCCACCCCTCCTTTTCCCTGCTCATCCCTTCCCTCTTGAGCTGGCACAGCTGTGCACACCTTCACCTGACAGAGCCCATCGGGGCACCAACCCTGCTCCAAGCACCTGGCACAAGGGAAGGGCACCACAGCAACAAGGTGGGGAGCATTGCTGAGACCCACCAGGGGTTCTGGCAGCTCACGGAGCATCTCTGGCCTTGGCTCTGCAGCCACTGCCTGACAGTGGCTTGCAAGGTGGCTTTCAGTCACCAGCCCATAGTGCTGGTCTGCCTCATCATTTAGGTGTCCCAAATGTCCTTGCATGGCATGGCAGTGTCTTTAGTCAGGAACAGGGGTGCTACAATGAAGAGGTGAATTTCATTCATAGCACTGGCTGTGTTGATTTCTCCCAAGAGCAATTGCATTCTGAAAGGAAAATATTTACGTTTGTCGGTTTCTTATTTTGCCTTGTGATCTAATGTACCTGTTTTTTCTTTCCTTCCTTGGCACCACACTAGTTATTAGTTATTTATAGAGCAAGAAAAAATGGGATAAACTCTTTTAAAAAATAGATATGGGAAAGGCGTGGTCTCTGGTGCTAAAAGTCTGACTTTAGATGTGATGGGGTAAAGTGGGAGTGAGAAGGCTGGAGGTTGAGATGGGCTCATGGACAAAGATTACAGCATAAGTACATTTTGGAAGTTCAGTTTTTATAATAACATTGGTGATTCACAGGAAATCATTATTTTGCCATCCTGAACTCATACCTCAGAAATCAGTAACTTTCTCATCTCTTGGTCTAGTGGTTATGAAAAATTACATTGCAAACCATCTTCATGCTGTTTTTTTACCTCTGTTGTTTCTGCTGTGAAACAAAAATAATGTTAATAGTTCAGTAAAGCCTAACTTTAGAATTCAAAATATCAGGAAATTTAAAGTTTAAAAATTTATAGCAATTTTTCTCCCTGTGTTGAAGGAACTAGTGTCCTAAATTAGATACGATGCTTCATGGAAGCCAAATCTGAGATCTGAAGTGAGAAGTAGCATGATCAAACAAATGTAAGTGGAGCTGGAATTGAACACTTGTTTTGGGGGTGAAGCACGTGTCTCTGTGACCCTTGCAAACAGTGTGTTGCAAGCTGAAGACTAACACATGGTACGCTAAAAGCTCAAATGAGAAAGCTGGATGAAGCTGTGGAAAAAACCACTCCCTTTTTCCTTGAGTGGAAGGATCTCAATACCATCTAGCTGTATTGACAGGGAAGAGGGAAAAACAACAAAAAATAATCTCTGCCAAGCCAGATTGGAAGAGATGGCTTCTGACATTGAGTCATATCAAGAAGTAAATTTGATTTAAGGCCTGTAAGAGATGCAGAAAATATTGCAGACTCCAGTTTCTCCATAATCTGAAGTGGGTTTAGCAGTATGAAGGCTAGCTGTAGTGGACAATCCACAACATACCATTTCCCACTTCTGGCCACTCGAAACCCCCAGATTTTCTATATTCTTTGGTTAAATTAAACATATTGAGTCGTATTTCATTAATCATGATCAGATTTGTGTAACAGAACTTTTATCTCCATCAGTGTTCCAGTTACATTCAACATGCTGTTTGGTAAGATGGGTCTTTTGTCCAAAAAGCCATGCAAATATCAGCTGCAAAGCTGTAACTTAGAGTTATCATTTTGGTGAAGCTTGAGTTTTTCTGATTAGCTAGCAGACAGATCTCCTCTCAGACAGAACTGTAGTGCTGTCACAAGCTCAAATTCTGATACAGTTTTTGTAAGAGAATTTGCCTCAGGTGTTGCTATAATTTTACCCTTGAGCAAAAGAGTCATCCGGGTCAAACACAGAAGCATTGATATGAACAGGTGATCACTATTTTGTAGAATAACATTGGAAAGAAACGGGGTGAAATGTCAAATGTGAACTGCTGTGAGCTCGTTTCACATCACCCTTACTACAGGACCTGACTGCTGCTCACATGTGAAAAACCCAGCACTCACCTGAGAAGCCCTCAACTAACTCAAGGATGTGTGTGCATTTGTGGACAACACTTACCTCAGCACCTAATTATTCTCAGGGTTTTGTTAAGTGTGGCTTTGGCACCTGAAGAAAAGCCTGCTGCATTAGGCTGGTACTAATAGTAGACCACTTAAAATAACTGGCTGGCTATCCCAGAGTGTTCCAGCAACTGCTGGGTGCCTCTGCCTCCTCCTCCTCCGCCAGGTAAAGCCTGCAACACGTGTTGGCTCTGGGTTTCAGCCTGCTGTTTATCTGTGGCAGGCAAGCAGCAGCCCCTCTGCTCCCAGAGCTTCAGCCTCTCCCCGTGCTGGTGATAAGTTACTCCTCAAGTCCTTTCTGCCAATTGTTCTTGGCAAAGGGGCCAGGGAAGACTTTTGTTGTTGCTGGCTGTTATCTCTGCCTCTGACTCCACTTGGCAGAGGTGCAAATCCATCTCTCTGGTGTGGAAACAAGCTGCTGGACTTTGGATGAGTCAACTCATTAATAAACAAAGAGTTACAAAGGAAGCAGGGATCAGTCTTAACAAAATAAATGCTTTGAAAGTTTGGATGCTAAGGTATTTGTCCTCCCCAGCATGACACTGCTTTATCTTGGGCCCCAGCCTTCCTATCAGAAAATGGGGAAGTTAGTAGTTTATCAAATTTTAATCAGTTTAAATGTTGATGTATTACTTACATAGCATGGAAAGTATTTTCTCTGTTGTTATTGGTGAAAGTGGTTTTTTTTTAATTACTAATTTATATCTGCTTCTATACCTCCCCTGCTTTGTGAAATATGCCAGTGCTAACTGGAAAATCTTCCATCACCTACTGCTTACCCTATCTCTGTGAAGGAACCCAATTCAGCTGCTCTGTGGGAAGCTCAGAACTGAAGTATTAAGTTCTCATGGAATTCTCTTCTTTGCTGAAGCAGAAGTATGTGATCAGATTCAGGAACCTGGGACTTGGAGGATTGCAGCTTTTTGGTGGATGGGGTTGATGGGGTTTACTTTGTGTTAGTTTATTTTTTTCCAAGGAGAGGATATTTGGATTTTCTCCTTGTCCATAGCCCACTGTTGACCAGGAAAAATTTCATTTGGATGGGGCCTTAGTTTTTGTCCAGCAACACTATTTTAGTGGTAAAGTGAAAGCCTGGCTCAGCTTTCTTGATGCTCCTTACGCCACCCTTAAGGACAGCAACCCCACTTTCTTTGTGCCAGCACTGGGAAAACCTCACAGTTTCTCACCTGCAAGATGTCCACAGCCAGATGCCCTTCTGTCACCTTCAGAAGCCAGTCTTGCTCTCCAGCAGACACTGGAGTCAGTCCCCAATCAAGTACACTGCTATTCCAGTGGTATTAAGTGGTGTTAAAACAGAGCAAGGTGGGTATGTTACACTTCAGAAAAGCTGGAAGCAAAAGGAGCTGTAGGCAAATATGCTGCTGGAGTGCTAATTCCACATAAAGCAAATATGGACACAGAGGGAGAAAGCTTATTTACAGCAAACTCTTAATAAGCAAGAGCAACAAATTATTACAAGTTTGGAACAGACTGCATCCACATTGCCTTTAAATACCTTTGCATGGCAAATTTATTTGAAAGCCCAGAAAGTAATTCTAATGGCATGGATATATTTGCTTTATAGGGAAAAAAATGGAATTCTTTGTATTTTCCTAGCAGAAGCACATCCTCTCTCTCCTCCAAGTCAATGTGCCATTTAGTTTCCCCCCAGGGGACCTATCAAAGCCATGCAGGATCCAATGTCACCCCACCTCCAACAGGGTATTCCTAACCAACTGCACTGCTCATTCTCCCTGCCCAAAATTCACTGACAAGTTTAACACTGAAAATAAACCACATATGACCAGATATGTACATTCTCCTCCTCAAGAATTTTGTGAAATGCACATGAATGTTTATCTACCCAGGAAAACAGCGAGGTGCAACAGGATGTTGGAATTTTTAAAGAAAAATGATACATCATGCTTCCAGTAAAATGTGAGATTTTTTGTTAATTCATTCCTAGAGTTTCCTAAGAGTTAGATAGCAACTGTTACACAATGTACATTGTGAAATAAATTGTCTGAAGAACTAAAATACATAGAAAACACATACCTTAAGGCAGGTGTCTGATGAGATGCCTTCATCTGTGTTAAAAAGTGTTGTGCAGAGAATAATGTTCAAGAGCTAGGAAAGGTCACAATGAAATTAGGCCAAGAAAGCCAATGGAAAGTTTCCTCAGTAGAGTCCTTTGATGAAGCGTGGACAGTTTTCCCAGAAAGTTCACCAACAAAGCAGTTGGTCAATGACAACCTATAGTGTGGACAACAAATCAATTGTGTGTTATATAAAAAAACCCAATTTCTCTAATCAGTTGTAACGGTCAAATAGATTTAATCCATTTTCTCTCTACTCTTGGATAATAAAGGAATTTGTATAGATCTATGATTTACTTTGTGCTGTTTACTGTATTAAAAACTTCAGACTCCACACCATGCCTCCAAAATTTTCTCCCTACATACACATCTCTCAAAACTTCATTAGATTTTTGCTGTCCTTTTCTCTTTTCAGTCATATTCCTTCTGAGGTGGAGCAGACTGTATTTAGTAGTCCAAGTACATACTATATATCAAGGTTTTACATTATTTTATTTTTAGTACTGTTCTTTATTCTTCTCTTAATACTACCTCATTTCCCATGTATCTCTTTGCTTTTCAGCCAACGTGGCGTGATGGAAAGATCCTTTCTCTCAGTTCTTCACAGCCACATCTGTGTCCTTTTCCCAGCTGGTTTCAGTGAATTAAAATCCAGCATATACAAATAATCAACATTGTTCTCTAAATCACATTACACTGCAATAGCAGCTTCATCATCATGTCAGATTGCCTGATCTTTGTTAGGTCCTTCCACATTTCCTTCCCCTCCTTTCTAAATGTGGCTGAGTAATTTCTTTGGGGCACGTGTTGATTTTACGATCCCACTGCTTGCGCCTTCCTCCAAATCAAACATTAGACAGCACCAGCACAAACTTTGGGGGAACTCCACTTTACCTTAATTAAACTCTATGAAAACAACATGCATCCACCTTTTCCGCTGTAGAGCCTCATACTTTCTACCATAAAGTAAACCAAACTGACCTTTTAATGGTAAAGAAAGAAAAAAAAGAGGAAAAAAACCAGAACTGTGCAATCCCTGGTATAGGCTTGTTGAGGAGAAAAGTGGGTAAAAGACAGAAATTAGAGGGCATCATTGCTCACTAGGAACCCAAGCACAAAATAGAAAGGAGAGGAGAGAAATCACAGGAGTGAACATGACCCTTGAGGGTGAGTCCCACATCACTCAAGGAGGCCATACAACGACGGCCACTCTCTTGGTCAGACCAACAACATGGTCAATAAAGGGACTGGTCATTGCTGAAACATGCACGTCCTCGAGGACCTCATCTCCTGCAAGTCCAAAGGCAGCTGTTGTACCCACTGCCAAGGGTTTATGGGATGCAAAAACCAAGTCATAAAAAAGGGAAAAAAAAAAAAAGGGAGGGAGGGAAGAAATGTGCTAAAACTCTCCAGTCCTCCCAGGTATAATTACAGAAAATAACAACAAAAATAAGGTGGCTTTTGGCACTTTTGGTGTTCTGAGGTGTTTACTGTTTTGAGTCTCGACTGCGGTAAAGTGTAGGATGCATAAACTGTGGAGTTGGCCAAGCAGAACGGGCACGCAACGGGCTAATTGGGGAAAGTCTGCCCGAGCATCCGGCCACAGGTTGGCAACACAGCAGCCCCCAGAAAGTCAATTTTCATTTTTTAATAATTATCTTAAACACTGTCTCAACCTCCAATCTAAAAATTAAATGAATATCCGTTTAATACGCAAAATCGATGGGTTTTGTTCTGAATATACGTTAGCTTTCATCCCTTCTCTCTTTGTAGCATTTAATAGTAAGAAATAGATAAAAATAACATAACTGCCAATGTCTTATCTATGTAGTATTTCTGTCTCTTTGTAGAAATAAAACAGTCTGGGTTTTCTCCTTTTCCTTAGTTACACAGAAGTTACACAGATCCCAGGAGCAAATATTATACTTAGCACAAAACACAGCTATTCCACCAGCATATTCAGGAACCACCTCCCCACAAAAAAAAAACCCAAAAAAGCCCTACAACTCCCCCTGCTACTATGCTTGGATGCACAGTACAGTTACCTGTTAGAAAGAAACACAATTTGAGACCTTTTCTTTCTCTTTCAATTTTATAGAAAATAAATTTGGAGCCTTCATGACTCAATTACGTGCACACTAAGAAAAGGTGACAATCCTGTTTTCTATAAACATTAAAATAACGATAATAAATTCCACTCCTCTCTAATAAATTCCATGTTTTTTTGTTCTTTAAAAATATATAATAGGTTGCCTAAGGTTTCTAGACAACATATTCTAAAGTATACTTTGCTTCCAAGCAAGCTGACACTTGAGTCTTCCTATCTAATCTTTAGCTGTTTATTGCTCAGTTCAATTTCTTCTGATCAAAGGGCTTAGCAAAATATCAGAATAGATATTATGGAATACCAAGACATAAGGACTCTTCACTTGCTTCACTCAGCTCTCTGGGACTGTTTTTTCTCCCCTCCTTTTTCTTCCTTATGATCCCATAATGGAGTGAAGGTCTGATTCTCAGCCCAGGTTTTAGCTAATTGCACAGGGCCACAAACACTTTGAGTATTAGGTAGATAGACTACATACTTCTGATTGTGAAAGGTGGCAACCAAAATAATGTTTCACATTGTAAATTATCTGACCTTTCAGTTAAACATCTGTTACTGGCTTAATGGCCACTAACGGTGCTCTAGGAATAGAAATAATTTATTGCCTTTTACTCCTTTTGTATTACACTGCCAACTCAGCAGTGAGCTGAAGTGAAGCCAAAGGGACAGCACTGGTGGAAAGCAGAGCACCAAGTCCTGTGGCAGTCACAGCTATGAGACCATCTGAAAAAGGACAGGAAGTGAAGCCTGTAGGGCTCTACCAAAACAACTGTAGAAACTATTAGCTTATCACCTCTTTACTATGAGCAAGAGTAGAGAAGGCAAAATGGAAATAAGAAGTTCACCTTTGTACGTGCCTGTTTATGCATCCATGGCTATCAGGTAGGAAAAGAAAGATCTACTCAACAATAAACTAAATTTAACCTCTATTCTTTTTTTTGGTTCATGTAAAAGCCACTGTGACATTTTGGGTAAAAGACAAAGTACTCTTATTACCTACCCTTCACAGGTACTAACAATCAGCCTACTATTCATAAAACATCGCATGAGCCATGAAACATGCTAAAGTTCTTTAACCTCATTACTCATGAGATGCCTTCCAACTTTAAATCCTTGGAAAAAGCTAGTTTTGAATTGTGATGAACTAATTAAATCTTGATATAGCAAATGGGATCACATCTTCACTATTTTATAAAAGATAAACAAATAGCTAAGTTGAAAACCTACAACAATAGATTCTTTTTGACAAAGATCTAAACAGCATGGGCATGAAAGTTCAGTGGCATGAGAACAGTGATTGCATTACTCAGATTTCCTCACCAGAGTTCAGGGTCATTATTTGAAAAAGGGACTACCTGCTTCTGTCCTCAAGAAGTCATGCCTGGTTACAAAACCCCCAGATAAATTCTAGCTGCAGTGACATTCATGTGAATTTTGCTAAGGGTTTCAGCAAGAGCAGGATTTTGTCCTGTTTTCCCTGGCACAAACACAACACAATGTGGAGACATGCAAAGCCCTCTGCTGAGTCCAGGTCTTTCTGGCCAAGTGATCCCTTCTAAATGCCGAATGTGCATCCAGATGCTGAGTCCAGACAGGCTCTGCAGCCTCTGCTGCCGTGCTACAAGTGATCTCACACAGCCCTGGAGCTGGTAGAGCTCTGTCAAGTCCTCTCAAAGAAATAAGAAAATAAAAACAACTCTAAGGAAGGTTATATGATATCTACATATTCTCATTAAATCAGAAATATCTCTCTTCTTAATTAAATGGAATCAATACCTTCACCTTTTAAGAATATTTTCTTCATACTCCATCCAGACACAAGAATGAGAGTAAATTCCATTAAGGGCTTCTGGTTTAGTACTACTTGATTTTTGATGTGCATTGACTTGCAGTTTCCTTGTTATCACTTCACAAATTTAATAGTGCAAGGTTCCCTGCGCTGCCTTGCTAAGATTCTTCATTTTGGATCCAAATACACACTTTTCAGAAGTATTTTCCATTTCCTGGATTATTAAACATGTAAAGCAAGCTCTTCAAAGATCAAGAACATCAACTCTTTTCCCAGGAGCAGTGTTTCATTTTTTTATATGCCAATATAATGTCTATCATACAGTCTAAATCGCAATCCCCTCTAAGACCTATTCAAACACAAATTAATGAGTAAGCTGAAGATTAACCTGCAAAAGCAATTATTATTATTAAAATAATTAATAAAACAAAACAAAAAGAAGAGGCATAAAATGAACACAGAAAGCAGATAGAGTCATTTCTGAGTGACAGAAACCAGACCAAGATAATGCTGGTAAAATTGACACTCACTGAGATGCATGAGATAAAAATGCTTTGTCACTACTCATTTTTTTCCCATGTTTTCCTGGAAGAGCACATTTCTGAGACCATGTCACTGGCTTTACTTCACAGAGATAAAATGGAAAAACAATGTCTTTATTGTACTTTCCTATCTCCAAATAAATTTGATTTGATAAAGGTACTTTGCCATCAGGTTCCTGTTCCTTCTATGCGTAATTCATGTGATTGCTAATGAAAGCTCATTAAGAAAGAAGCCTTTGCCTGTCACTGGACAAAGGAGGATGTAAAAGCACTTCATCCTGCTCTGAAGGAAAACAATTTGCCACAGCCAGACCCCCCTCCCAGCAGTGCCAAGCACATGGTAATTTATTACCTCTGGATGCCTGATTCCAAGAGAAGGAAACTGAAATGTCATACCTTCATTCATAACACCGTCTCATGGAATTATTTTTTCCGGATTCCTGGGAAGTTGAAATATTTGAGAAGAATATCAGGAACTGTTGTTTTAGCCTGTTTGGTGAGTAGATAATTGCCTTCCAACTCTATTCTTTCAGGAAATGATGTGAGTGTTGCATTGTTCCTAGACGGGGGCAGCAATGTTTTTTAACAAGACACACACATACATATTTTTAAAAGAAACAAAACACAATAAAAAACATGCAGTCTAAGCCACTGTACTGAACCAGACTTTTTGAATCTGGCAGAGATAAGGGGTTTGCCCAGACAACATGTCCACATTTCACATAACTCAGAGCATTCTTTAGAAGGGATGTAAGCAACACTTTTTGTTGAAGTACAAAAAAAAAGAGAAATTTCAAACAAAACCTTTTATGATGTGAGAGTAAAAAGCTCATTATGTTAAGTGATATCAAGCATGACCAGAAAAGACCCTAGGGAGAAATCACACTTTCTTTATTGGATTCTGTGGGACAAACCAGCCTGGGAACTTGAAAGCAGAAGGAAGGTGCACGTGGAAATCACATCATATATGAAGAATAATTCTTTATTGTGTGAAAATTATTTGGAAATAGTTTTCAGCTAAAGTTTCTCTTTCTGGCAGCCTTTTCAAAGGGAGCACACTGAGGCAATGACCTACAGTAGCACTGACACAATGGCTGCTGGATAACCTCCTCACAGAGGTATGTGGTCTTAGTCCAGTTACGTGTCAACAGGCAAAACATAACGAGGACTGAAACTTGTAAGAACAAGGGCTCAGTTTGAGCCTCTTTCTTTATTTTGACTAAAGATAATGGTGAAAATTTAATACAGTTAAACTTCAAAAGAAAAAAAGAAAAGTTAATACAGTTAAATTTGCACAGTTTTCCAATTTCAATTTAATTTTTCATTGAAGTAAAACTGGGCCTGGAAAGGGTGTACTATTTCTTCTAAGGGAGAGGGGTTTAAGGACTAAGGGACAGCATGCAGGAACTCTGCTATGGCTTTTTCATGCTCCAGAGTGACCACCACACATTTCTCAAGTACTTGCATCCTCTAAAAAGAAACTGAAGGAAGATTTTTGCATTTAGTGACCATGTGCTGATGGTGACCACCTCAGTGGCAAATACGAACTATACGACAACCTGATGAAGTGGGTTGCATGGTCCATTTCCTCCTATCCTCAACAAGCAGCTAAGAAACAGAAGTCAATAATTAGACAGCTTTATTACATAATATTCTATCTGTTTGTGGATGTTTTAAAGGAAATTGCATTTGCTATATCATCTGCAAGTCACAGCTGCAAGAAAATGTCAAAACACAATGTATCCTAGTCACCCCAAATTTATTATTTTTTAGTACATTTGTACGTATTTTGAGATTTGGTGGTTTTTTTTTTTTTTAGGTCTTTTTACAGCCAGAGATGGTAGCCAGTGATTAGGCCCACTTGTCCTGGATACATGGGTACACAAAAAAGTGTTAAATAAAATGGGAGAAAGATACTGTCGTACACTAGGTATCTGTGCAATATTTGTATTCTGTATGAGGTGCCCCAGACAACAATTTCATCACATTGGCTGATAAAATGAGCATCTCTAAACTTGCTCAAGACACAAATATCACAGTCCCATTAGCTTCAAGTACTTTGTGATTCCAGAAAATTTTTCCACTCTGGCCATGTATTACAGGCTGCTTATTCTAAAAGAAGTTTGAATCCTTAGGACTTTGAGAGCTTGATAGTAACTCCTCCTTAGGATTCCCAAAGCTACTTTGTTGTTTGAAACCAAGCTGCTACCTAGGCCTACTACTGTAATTCTACTTTACAATTTTGAACATTCATTGTTTAGTAAATAAACTATGCTCAATTTTCTTTCAAATCAGGACATTGGAAGGATGCATAGTATTTCCTATTTATGTAATTCAGCTTAGAAGGTTTCTAGTTGACATAGTAAATATTGGAACATATTTAGAGCCATCTGGAGAAGGGATTTTCAGGAACAGGAATTTATTTAATGATGGCTAAAAACATCTGGAAAGGACAAATTTGTGTCCACTCATAAAGGACTTCCTAAGACCTCAAGCAATCCTGAACTAAATTTCCCAGTGCTAAAGCTACTGAAAAGTGCTGTGCATATTCTAGAACATGTCGTAGCAAGAGGCGTTTTTGCTTATCCTAGTTTGGGAAAGTACTGACTAGGGACCGTCCCACAAGCCTTCCAAATCAAGATGGCAAATTTATTTCACAATTAATTTAAAGACAAGTAAAAATGCTTATCCAGTTCCTGCAACGTTTCCTGCAGCAAGAACAAAGGGTTGGGTTTTTTTCCAGATTAAAGAATATTGGGACCATATGTCATGAAATGCTGGATAAATTTATAGAATATGTCCATCTCAAAATGTTAGCAATGAGTACCAAGCAAAAGCCATAAATAGTGCTTTGGTTTCCACTAAATTCCATTACATCACAATTAATGCAATGTCTGATAAAAAAAACCAAACCCTAATATACTCAGTTGCAGGTCTCCTTGTATCCACTCAGTGAGTCATTAGTGGGGAAGACTGAGGAAATGCAAGGTTTTATTTTAAATTACAGTTTTAACATACAGTATTGCCCACACTTCAGTACAGTTGTCTCGAAAGCTCATCTTGAAAGGGTTGTCTTTTTCTTCACCATCTAAGAAATGATGTTAAATAAAAATCTGAACCATCTCAACAATCTATGTTCTGATTTGGCCAAGATTAAGCATAGAAGGTGGCAGACTGAAACTTAGCTGGATAACTCTACATGATTTCTAGTCAGGAAGTACAAGCCTGAGCCCAGATTTTCAAAGCTACAGTTTTACACCCTAGCAGGACTTCTGCAAGGTTTTCTTCTTTCTAATGCTCACAATTGTCTTGAGTAAATTTGGTCCTACTCTGCTCATTGCTTATATATGAAACCACCAAGGTACTGCATGCAAAACTGTACACTGCAGAACTGGAAGGAACATGGATTACGGTGTAATGTACTTTTACAGGATTTCTTTCTACCCCTAGAAAACTCCCTTTGTTAATTGCTTCAAAATAGACTCTGATGCTTTTGACTTCTGCCTTCTCTTTTAAGTGTCTACATTATTTGGACTTTTTGAACAATCTTTGACTATTAAAATATTTATGAAAGTTGTGGTGATCATTAACATCCTACTACAGCTGCTGCAATTCCATCTTCCTGCAAATTCTGCTGCACCTTGACACACAGACCAGAAGCTTGGCCAAGAGCACTGGGCATACAGCATCTTTAATACTTTGAGAAGTCCATTTCATTATAAGCAATTAAAACATCTGGTCTGTTTTAAAAATGTGTGGAACAGTAATTTGGTTCAAAATTTGTATTTGCAGAAGATCCCATTTCCTTTTTATGGCACAACATCCTTCAATAAGCTTAAATTTTTGCATCAAATCTTCAGAAAACCAGATCCACTAAAACCAACAGTAGTTTAAGAATGCAGCTCTTTAAAGTTTTAATTTCCAACATTTGAGTGTGAGATTATAATAAATTTTAATTAGAATGCAAAAGAACTGCAGACAACATTGTTCACATCAGCACATGTTACATAAATAACTTTAAGAGTGTCCTGTTCTAATGGCGCAAATGCCACTGGTAAGTAGTGTCACTTTATAATATAAACTGTGCACCTTCATCCATCAGAAGTCTTTTACTTACACAAAACACTGTGTTACAGTTACAACTGAACACCAGCATTTGTGTATGCCCCATATAAAACCAGGCTTCCTCATGCTCCTTCTCCAGACTACACTGACATCTGCTGGGGAACTTTTGTCAACCTCAGAATCCACACCCTTGAGACTGTATTCATCATTTTCCAGCTCAGCAGTGAACTGATTCAATTCACTGCCTGATTATGCCATGTATCTGCAGTATAGTTTGGCTTCTGAAAAAAACCCCCACAATTATTGAGGAAAGATCTAACAAGCCATAAATTATCAGAGAAGATGTGATGTTCCAGTTGTAATGATCTACCTTTTCTTTAAAATGTATTACCTAGTGTCACCACAGAAAGAAGCAGAGGAAGAACATATGAATCAGCACCCTCCCTCATTCCTAGGAATAAAGCAATGTGGTAGGCCTTAGATATAAAACATTCCAAGAAGAACAGCCCTTATGTTGTTAACATAAGGCAGTAAAAGAAAACCCCAAACCCTTAAATACCTCTTCATTTCCTCAATTTGTTATTGCTCCTAAATACAGCAGGGGCAGATTTCATACAGCAGTTCCAAGGAAGACAACAGCTTCTTGCTATGTGTTCTTTAGAACAGAAAGACTAAGAAAATGCTCCAGTGGTTACATGACACCCAACCCCACTTTCAGTTCCAAAGAACACTTCAGCAAAATAAGCAGCACTAATAGTTAAACAAAAAGTTATACACATAGTCTGGTACAAAAAGGATTGCAAAACTCACCTTTCATACTAGAAGCTAACTTAATCTTGAGGACCTTTTTCAACTCCTTCATTGGAATTCAGTGCAAACTTCTATCAGGTTTAAGAGGGATTAAATAAATCCTCAAGGTTTTTAAAGCTATGGAATTCAGTCATGTAAAATTACAAGCGTAAGTGAAACACTTCCTTCATGCACCAATGGCATAAAACCAACTATCAAACTATTGATTTTTTTATCTCCCAAACAGCCGAGAGTGTGAATAACAAAGTCTGGAATTTTGCAAAGCAAGTTGCACTGTGGAGAACTATTGTGTTCAGACAGACCATAGTCCCACTTTGATAAAAAAATTCTGAAGTCAGAAATCTTTATCAGTCAGACATACTGAGATAGTAGTGGACACATCAGGTATTGGTTGAGATTTTTTTAAGCATTTGGACAGAAAAAAAGGTTTTCCTACATATGTCGACAAGCTGCTTCAAAGATGATTAAGCTTTTCCAAGCACCTACAGTGTAGCATGC